>JAJPUD010011244.1:41309-55733 GCA_023553655.1 Myrmecobius fasciatus | reverse complement strand
AAAAGGACCTATATATGCAAAAATATTTGTAGCAGCCCTTTTTGTAATTGCAAAGAACTGGAAACTGAGTGGATGCTCATCAGTTGGAGAATTGCTAAATAAGTTATGGTATATGAATGTTATGGAATATTATTCTTCTATAAGAAATGATCTACACAATGATTTCAGAAAAGCCTGAAGAGACTTACATGAACTGATGTTAAGTGAAGTGAATAGAACCAAGAGAACATTATACACAGCAACAAGAAGATTATGTGACAATGGTGATCAAGGCTGATAGGCATGGCTCTTTTCAACAATGAGGTGATTCAGTACAATTCCAATAGATTTGTAATGGAGAGAGCCAGTTGCATACAGAAAGAGGACTACGGGGACTGAATATGGATAACATAGTATTTTCATTTTTTTGTTGTTATTGTTTGCTTGTTTTTTTCTCATTTTTTCCCTTTTGACCTAATTTTTCTTGTGCAGCTTAATAAATATGGAAATAGGTATAGAAGAATTACATATGCTTAACATATATTGGATTGATTGCTTGCTGTCTAGAAAAGGGGAGTGGGGGGAGGAAAGGGAGAAAAATTTGGAACGCAAGATTTTTCAAGAATGAATGTTGAAAACTACCTTTGCATACTTTTTTTTTTTGCTTTTTTCTGAGGCAGTTGGGGTTAAGTGACTTGCCCAAGGTCACACAGCTAGGAATGTTAAGTGTCTGAGACCAGATTTGAACTCAGGTCCTCCTTACTTCAGGGCTGGTGCTCTATCCACTGCGCCACCTAGCTGCCCCCCCCTGCCCTTGCATATATTTTGAAAATAAAAAGGTATTCAAAAAAAAAAAGAATACAAGAGACAGCTAGGTAGTACAGTAGATAGAGCACCAGCCCTGAAGTCAGGAGGACCTGAATTCAAATATGGACTCAGACACTTAACACTTCCTAGCTGTGTGACCCTGGGTGAGTCACTTAACCCTAATCGCCTCAGCAAAATAAAATAAAATAAAATAAATTAAAAAGAATACAAGTCATTTCCCAACTGATAATGTGGAGCAATAAAAATTACATATCTAGCTAAGGAATGTGGAGCAATTAAAACCTCTTATCTGTGGTTCCTTATTTGTCTTCTGTAAAACCCCCATCCTAACTTCTTTGTCTTTCTATAAAAGCTCTTACTTATCTCCTTCCTTAAATTATGATTTTCCATATCTTTCTTTTACAACCTAGTAGGCTGTTAGCCTGCCAGCTAAGTCCCAAATGTTCAGTATGTAAAGTCCTCCTGAGCTATTTCTAATTTGCTAGACTTCCTTTAGTGGCTATCTTAGCCATCTTCACAATAGTTTTATACAAGCAGAATAATCTGGGACTTGCTTAGTCTTCTTCCTGACAGGGGAAGAGAGTAAATTCACATCAAAATCAACCTCTGAAAAATAGGGCTGATCAGATTGGACTCAATCTCATTCAGGTCCCATCCAATTGGGAAAGCTTAGATCTAGCCAAAAAGTAAAGAGATTCTAATCTAGGTGAATTCTTACCATTGGATTAGTGAATAATGTTAAATACTGTTATTCCCAGTTTACATGGAATAAGAATTGCTCACCATTATCCTCAACAGAATATTTGGAAATATTTTCTGCCTGTTTCTAGGAGATTACATGGAAGTGCTGAGTAGGGGTGGGGGACAGCTAGCTTCCAAACTCTTTCATTATTGAGTTGAATTCCTATATTCATCAGATGGTTTAAAACTGATCGAAGCAGAAATCTCATGAAGGTGAAGTTTGATGGCAATTCATATCCCAGCTGGGGAGGCTTACATTGGTTTGCACAATTTTGCATAGTCATTTTTCTTTGAAAATATGGTAATTTATTTTGCCTAACTTCAAATGTGTCTTCTCATCGAGGGGGGTAAGGAGAAAGGGAGAGATTCTGGAACTCAGAAAGTTTTTAAAAACAAATGATAGCTGTGTGACCCTGGGCAAGTCACTTAACCCCAATTGCCTCAGCAAAACAATAACAACAACAACAAACCAAATGTTAAAAATTGTTTTACATGTAACTGGGGAAAAATAAAATATTAAATGAAAATATGGTGGTTTTATGTAATTGTTTCTCATTGTACTACCTATATGCAGTCTGACCATCATAAGTGAGTTCTGAATAAGATCCAGAGTTTCATATATACCCTGCTGCCATTTTATCTTCATGTATACATACACATATTCATGCTTATATTTTTGTTTTTGAGTTATTTCAGTTATGTCTAACTCTTCATGACCCTATTTTGGGTTTTTTTTTGGCAAAAGTATTAAAATTGTTTGCCATTTCCTTCTCTAGCTCATTTTACAAATGAGGAGCTGAGGCAATCAGGGTTGAGTGACTTATGCAGGGTCACCCAGCAAATAAGTGTTTGAAGACAGATTTGAACTCATGAACATGAGTTTTCTTGTTTCCAAGCTCAGTAGTCTATTCACTGTACCACCTGGCTGCCCCCATGCACACATACATATGTAACATGTTTATATGCACACATACATGATATATTCCCCACATCTCAATGCAGTTAGAAGCTTTAATAGCAAAACTCACTACGACTTTTGAAACATTGTATATATGTATATATGTATTTGTGTGTGAATATATACACATGTATGCATGTATGTATACAATTTCATTTTAGGAGTCCTGCCTATTTGGGGCTAGCTTATTTTGAGACAGACAGACAAATATAATACTTCCAACATGCTTTCACACCCATAGCTCAGCTTAGTTGACATCTAGATGGTGCTTTATACTTGCATGGTATTAGACAAGCCTTAGTAGAGAGTCTTCCCAGTTAGGCAAATTCCCCTTATGTAGGTACGGGGCTAACTAGACAATGGACTGAGCACCCCACCATGGGCATATCTTTATACTTGTGTGGCCTCCTTGCCTCCTAAAGTGGCTGTTAACTATTTTCAGGTCCATGGGTACTTAAGAGATATTTTAATCCCCAGCTCACTGAATCGCCCCCAATCAAGTTAGAATAAAGCACATGGTAAAGTAAAAATGAATTTACCTAAAAATAGAATATAAAATAAATAACAGTGAAATCAACCAGCAAGAACTCTCACTACCCACTTGCATAATCTCCCACCTCCCCATACAAGACTCTGAGGAAGGACTGCTTGATTAACCAGGCTATCTTTCCAACATAGTGAGAGCAACATAAAGCCATCCACTCCCCAAGTGGTGTTAGAATAGTGTTACTGCTACATCAGTTGCCCTGGGTTGCCCAGCATGGTATTGCAGACTAGAGGATAAGAATCTGCAGTAGCAGCATTGGGTAGACAAAGGAAGTAAATGCTCATGAAATAAACGTCCAGACCATGACTCACTGTAATCAATGATGCTTGGGCAAGATTTGGAGCTCTAGCCAGGCCCTACTACTATTTTTCATCTGATCATTGCTGCTTCCTCAGTCTCATAGTCTAGGTCCCACTCCTCTGTCACAGTCCCTAAAACTGTCACACTGAATGCATGGATTATTCACACTGAATCCATAGAGATATGTGTTGTTAGCAGAGGCTTCTGGGGAATGTTAACTAGATAAAGAGCCAGGGCTGGAGTGAGAAAGACCTCTTCCTTAGTTCACATCCAGCCTCAGACATTTACTAACATTGTGACCTTGGGCAAGTCACTTAACCCTATTTATCTCAGTTTCCTTGTCTGTAAAATGAACTAGAGAAAGAAATGGCAAACCATTTCAGTATCTTTGCTAAGAAAAGCCCATATCTGTTCACAAAGAGTCAAACGTGACTGAACAATAAACTCCCCCAAATTCTGGTGAATGTAGTTCTCAAAAAGACATAGAACTAGCATATATTATACTGGACTTTGTGGGGAAGACTCAGAGGAGATAACATGCCTGCCTGGAAATTTTGTCCGATGGAGGCAGACATAATCTTTGCTTTAGGGAACTCTTTATTTGATGGAGGAGGCCAAGCATTCCCTTTGGACCTAGCAGCAAGATCAAAGGCCATAGGTACAAATATGGATGAAGTCATTATAGACATTGGTAGGATTAATCTTTTCCCATTGGATATCACTAGAGTGGGAGAGAGTCAGAAGACAGTAATACATTGTAGTAGAAAGCCCTGGACTAGGGAGTCACAAGATACAGATTTGAATTCTGACTCCAAGAAACAGTATAGAACAGAGATGTTAAATAGGGCACATGTGACCTGTAATACTTCCAAGTGTTGGCCTACCAAATTAAAATGTTTGGCAAATATTTAACAAAATAAAAAGTATAATAAGATGTGAAAAATATTAACACATGGTTATATGCACTGGCAGAGATCTTTATGGGAGGTTTGAAAGTTACTATTTCTGTTTGAGTTTGATATCACCAATATAGAAACTTAAACTAGGTTAAATATGGGATTGTGTCCCAACTCTGCAATTTATGATCTATATTGCTCTAGGTTGCTTCCTACACTTTAGTTTATATGGATGAAATACCCTAATCATTTTCCTCATTCTAGATCTTATGATTTACCACTCTCATAACTTTGGGCAGGGTCATCCAAGCCTCAGTTTCCCTCTCTGTTAAATCATAATATTTGCTCTTAATAGGGCAAATAATATTGCTGAAAGTAACCAGGAAGCCATGGCATGTGAAAGTACACAAAGTATTATTATTATTTTTGGTCATTTTTTCTGCTTTCTTGCTACCCCTAGGGGCTGTCTTGAGATAGGAGTTCCATTTTGCTATGACAACCTTGCCCTGTTCTGCTAGACTAGTCTCTTTCCCACCTGGAGACTCCTGGCCTTGCTCCTTCCTCCTCAGCCTTTCTTATCTCTCTACTTTGTTTTTCAACTCAATGAGAAGTGTTCCACACTGAGCTAAAGAACTGGATTTTGGGTGGTAAGGCATCAAGGTTGGGCTGAAACACAGCACTGAGCAAGGCCTATCCCTCATCACCTATAAAAGGAATCATGGGGTTCCTAGCAAAAAAGAGAACTCTTGATTTCCTTCTTGGCACTAGTTCACTGCCCCCCTCAGTTTCCTCCTCCCTATATTATCTATTTGAGCATGATCCAGTTCACCTTAGCTTTAATTTTCCCTCCTATGTTCTAATCCTTTTCATTATTACAAAACTTCTAAGAACTTGCTTAGCTATCTAATTTTATCTAACAAGTTGGTGAAGTAAACAGACATCTGTGCTTTATAGTAGAGGTAACGAGTCCCAAAAAGATTAAAGGATTCATCTAAAATCATTAGATGAATCAGTGGTAGAACCTGGAAGCAAATAATACCTAGACTACCCAGGACTCCACAGTGAGGCTCTTAGCTTCAGATGAAACCTTAGAAAATAGAAAGTTGAACTCCCTCAATTTCTGAGGGCACACAGGTAAGCAAGTAGCAGAGCTGATATTAACATGTGTCCCAAATTCAATGCACTTTTCATTATGCCACATGGTCTTCCTCTCAAGTGGAACACATATCCTCAGTTCTGGGGAACACAGAGTAATACCCCTTGGTAGCCAAGAGTCAGACTTCTCTTCAGTGGCCCTTATTTTTCCATCTTTAGATTCCCCCCTCCACTCACGACTTACCAGACTTTATCTCCTCCTCCACATTAACTATTAATCCCACTCACTGTCTTCCTTTTTCCAGCTCTCCTTTATATGTTGTTTTTTCCTTTTAGAATGCAAGCCCATTGAGCAAAAGAACCATCTCTTTTGGTTTACATTTGTATCCCCAGAGCTTAGGACAGTGTCTAGGACACAGTAAGCACTTAATCCTCTAGCTATCTCTCTACAAATAAATTTATCTATCAATCTCTCTATCAATCAATTTATCTATCTATCCAGCCATTCATCCATCTACCTATCTCTATCTTTTTATCTGTCTAAAGTCAGAGAGCTCTCCCTCTCCTAGTAACAAGGCACCATGGGAAGAAGAATTTGTCAGGGTCATTTTTTTCTGCTCCATTGGCATGTGCTGCTGAGCTTTGCCAGTCTGGGCCCAGGGCTCCATTTCAACTCATGTTCCCTTCACCTCAGAGAACTTGGGCCGTTGGCAGTGGGGAGATAAAGAGATTCAATCAGCTCTGTGGCCAATAGATTACTCCATTGGTGACAAATCATTCTTGTGAAAGAGTATTGCAGAAGCTAACGTCTCCCAGTTACTTGGGTTGGCCAGTTGGGGTTGTGAGGGTTGAGGAAAAGGGTGCTAATTTTCAAGAATGGTGAGAGACAGAAGGAAATAGAGATTTCTAATTACAATCAAGGTCATGGGATCATGCATGTAGAATTAGAAGAGACTTTCAAAGTCTTCTCTCCCAATTTCCTGCTTTTACAGATGAAAAAACTATTACTAAAGGAGATGAAATGTATTATGCAAGGCAGAAAATGAAATTTAGGTGCTAAGTATTAGAAGCAGGATTTGAATCCAGGTCCTCTAACTTCAAAGGCAGTCAATCCTTTTTCCATTGTACTGTCTTCTACAGTAAAGAGGACAGAGAGGAGGAATTTTAGAGCTAGGAGACTAAATCAAGAGTGTGGAATAAAGTGTGAATTAATATGGAATCAAGAGCCATAGTATCAAATTTCAATTCTTGATTTACAACTGTGTGATCTTGGATGACTCACTTTATCTTCGTAGGCCTGAGTTTCTTCATCTGTAAAATGAGAGAGTTGGACTAGATGTGACTTAAGATTTTATTGTTTTGCTTTTTTGTTTTTGTTTTTGTTTTTTTAGCTCTAAATCCGGTCAAACGTTACAGGTCTTCCAAGAGTCCTGGGATAGTTAATTTTGGATGCCAAAATTAACTTGTCCTTTTTAGCTTCTTGCTTAGGGAATAATAATTGAATTATTTTTACATTGCAAAGGGCATGGCCATCTATTGCCCTGTGGCTCAACTGACAATTCCTGTGGCTTTGTTCTCAGTCCTCAGTGCTCTGTTTGTATTTCTAGGCTTGGCACAGCCTAGTGCGTTAGTATGCTCTTAACAAATATATTGAGTAATTTGCTCATCATTTCAATTTATCAGAGGGAGAGCCAGGAAGGATTAGTGTTCATCTTTAATACCTGTTACATGGAGCTGCCAGCTCATTGCATTTTAGAGGTGACACTGAGCACATGGAAAGCTATGTCTGTGTACTATCAAAATCTTTTGAGTTATAGGAAGAAGTTTATGTTCACCAAACGCCAATCGATAAGTATGTATTAAACACATACTATGGATCAGGCACTGTGCTAAATGCTAGGGATTCAAAAAAAGGCAAACCCAGTCTTTGTCCTAAAGGACCTCATATTCTAACAGAGAATTCACATTCTAAGGTGTTCACTGCTGTCATGGGAGATCTTCACAGAGTCCAAATGGAAGAGATTCCCTTAAAATGATGAGGTCCTCTAGAGGTTCTTGCTTGCTGATAATTTCATCAAACCCTAAAATACTACAGAGCCTCTTCATTGAGATGCATCATTGAGGGGAGCAACCCTAGTAGAGAAGGGGCCACAATCAACACCAACTGGCCACCAAGGTAATAAATCCAAGAGACCTAAGAGAAGCATTGCTCCATAGACCACTAATCCTGCCACCAGTCTGACTCCCACAAATATCACCCAGAAAACAAATCTTGTAAAGATTCTAATTGAAAATTTCCTAAGCAGGTGCTGTAGTCCCCAACTTCTCATAGACTGAAGAACAGAAGAAAGTTCTCACTACCAAAGTCCTTTGAGATAGCTAACATCAGAGATAGATATGATTTAATCAATGGAAATAGTGTTAAAGAAGAAGCATTTATTGCTATAACCTAAGGACCATGGGACCTTTCCATTTGACTTGTAGTTGAAACTTTCCATGTATGTTGTCTCTGGCATTAGATTGCAAGCTCCTTGAGAGTAGGGATTGTCTTGTCTGTGGTGCTTAACATAGTGCATAAATATAGTAACTACTTAATAAATGTTTTATTCATTTATTCAGCAGTTTTAAAAACTGCTTTTTATTTATTCCTTCAAAAGACCTTGAATCCCCACCATAAAACAACAACAACAACAACAACAAAACAAGTGGATTGTCCCACTGTCCAAGCTATGGCATGTAGCTCAATAGGTCATTGGATTAGTTAATGATTGTATTAGTTCATCAATACTAAAGATGATCAATGATCTCAAAGTTGAACCTAAAGAAGAAGGAGGATTAGATTGAACTTGAGAAACTATACAGCATTTTTGGTGAACTCAAGCTACTCCCAGATTGAAGACCCCCATTTATTAACACCGATATTCTTCCAGTAATACCATATGGCTACAAATCATGATACACTCCCAATTTCCAAAAAAAAAAAATTAAAATTACAAGTGACTGAAACTGGCAATGGAGAGACTATAATAGGCATATGTAGGCTGTAGAATATTATTAAAAATGATAAATCCATTAGAAGTGGATAAAGTGAATGAATGAAAAGTATATACGAAGTTATAATAATGTGACAAGTCCCATACTAAATATCAGCATAAATGTGATCATAAGTCTATTGGAAGTGTAATTACCAGAGCATCAGTGATGCAGTACATATCACATGAAAGATAGTAATGGACTCAGGGGAGCAAAGACATATATTTTTGTACACAACCAATATGGGGATTTGTTTTGCTTAAGTGTGTACAGTTGTTAACAGGATTTTCTTTTTTATTTGTTGGGGGTGAAATGGGAGGGAAAGAAAATCAATTTTTGTTTATTGGAAAAAAATAAAATTTAGAGAATAATTATGTTCCCACTGAATTCTAGATATAGCTATATTATGAGGCAGGGAAGATTTTGAAATATGGGTGTATTTGTTATTAGAAACAACAAAAAATATAAATGTTTCAATTTGCAAAGAACAAAAAGATGATTGTCTATGAAACCATGTACTTCAATTACATTGTTTTTGAAAAGCATATTAAACATGGTAGTAACAAATTGGCCTGTTTTTACTATTTCCTGTCAAATGTTTTTTTCTTCCATGTATTTTAAAAACACTTCTGACAAGCCTTTCTTCTTTTCTTCTCCTCTTCACTTCTTTTCTTTTCTTTTCCTCTTCTCTCATCTCTATCACTGCCTACTGAGTCTTTTTCTCCCACACAATCCCTCCCTTATAAAAAATCAGTATCATAAAAACAAATCAATGCACTGGACATGTCTGCAAATGGATGTTTCCTTCCAAATCATAGAATCATAGATATAAAGTGAGAAGAGACCTCAAAAGTCAGCCAGTCCAATCCCCTTATTTTGTAGATAAAAAAAATAAGGACAAAGGAAGTCAAGGGATTTGCCCAATATCACCATGACATTAAGTATCATAGAGAAATGGAGAGATTTGAACCTAGGCCTTGTGATTTGAGAACTAGTACTCTTTCCACTAGGAAGTCTAATTTCCCTATCCTTTGTTTCAGCAAGCAGGAACCTCAGAAGATGTCATCATCTTAAGGGAATCTCTCTTCCATTTGGATTCTGTGAAGAACACCTCCCATGACAGCAGTGAACACATTAGAATGTGAATTCCTTGTCAGAATATGAGATCCTAACCCCCCCCCCAACCCAGATATGGGGTCTTGATAAATCTCTTGAGAGATTTCCCTATCTTTTGAGTAGATGATATGGGGAAGCCTTGCACATATCCATCAGCCTCTGTTTTAGCAAGATTTTGTAGCAGGGAAGACTGTTCCAACATTACTGTAATGACTATGTGTTCTGAGGCTATCAATCCAATTCGCATTCACACTGATGAGTCAAGCATCCCAAACTATATTCTCTCAGAATATCCCTGAGGGCTGAAGGGTATATTTTCTAATGCTATAGACTCTCAAATTCCTATAACTGTGTTTCCTTACAAAGATTATCAGTTAAGAATAAATTGTTATCCAGTCTTAAGTAGCTTTTAGGATGGGACCTTTATAATAGGTATAATAAGAACAATTGCACCAAAATATTTTCCCAAAAGTCTGTGACTCTCTGTTCCAGAAGTAGATACAGAATCAAGGGGAAAGTATATTCAAACTAATGGAGCACATGAGAAGGTAGAAAAAAATTTATTAAGTACCTACCAAGTGCCAAGCCTTTTTATAAGCACTTTATAAATATTATCTCCTTTGATCCCTATAACAATCCTCTGAGATAAGTGCTATTATGATCCTCATTTGACTATTGGGGAAACTGAGTCAGAGGCATAATGACTTGCTCAGAGTTATACAGTTAGTAAGTGCCTAAAGCCAGATTTGAATTCAGATCTTCCTGACTTGAGGCCCACTGATTACAATTGTGTCAAAATGGCAAAATGATGACACAACTTCTGGTTCCTGGAAGTACTTTTTTCCCTTTTATGTTGTACTGAAGAAGTTCCCTTAAGGAATGGTGTAGGCTCTTTAATGAGTTCCTGGGGAGCCATTAATTTACATTTTGTCTGTACTTGGATTGATCCCAATATAGATATTTCCATTGGTTGATCTGGGAATGCTAGAAAACCCACAGGAAGTACCAAGTGCTCCATATCTGTCAAAACTTGCAAAGTCCTTCTCTGACCAAACAATGTGGGGTGAGGATTGGAATAGGAGAAAAAGGGATGAGGGGAAGAGACAGAATCCCAAACACAAGGCTGAGTTCTCTCCCCTTCCCCCACAGGTAGATCCTTCTCAGTGATTTTAATGGAAGACCCCTCTTACTCCTTATCTGATATAATTCACAGTCCAAACCAGCTTGATATTGATGACCACATTTCCTCAGATTATAGAACATATTTTCTAGGCAATTCTAGTTCCAAGTTTTCAAACTTAGTTGACAACCTATGATTGGGATTGATGCATTGATTAATTAAAAAGCTTCCCCCCCTTATCTTATCACTTAATTTAAGTAATTGATTTTCCTTGGTTTGCTCCATCAGCCCTTTTTAACACAATCTCAGCTACTTTCACTAATGTCACACTTTCTGAAAGAAGTCCCACAGATTTTTCCTTGTTGTCCTGGCTACTTAAGTGTCATAGACTACTTCCACCCTTTCTATGAAGATTCCTATAGGGTCAAACACATGAGGATCTGTGGAGGAGGGCATTTGTAGACAGAGGCTACCAGCTCACTCAGTGGATAGAATTCTGGACCTGGAGTCAAGAAGAATAGAGTTCCAATATGGATTTAATTGTGTGACTCTGAACAAGTTATTTAATCTCTAATCTGTCTTATTTTTTTCATTTGTAAAATAGTATCTTGAAGGCTTGTAAAGATCAAATGTTTTTGTTCAGTTGTTTTCAGTCCTGTCCAACTCTTTGTGACCCCATTTCATCTTTTCTTGGCAAAGATATGAGAGTGGTTTGCCATTTTCTTTTCTGGGTCTTTTTACATATGAGGAAACTGAGATAAACAAGGTCAAGTGACTAGTCATAGTCACATAACTACTAGGGTCAGGTCTTTCTGACTTTAGGGCAACTAGATGGTGTAGTAGAATCAGGAAGACTCATTCTCATGAGTATTTTTGCTTTAAAAAACCCTTCAAAATGGGATCACAAAGAATCGGACACTTCTAAACAACATCTTTTTTTATTCTAAGTTTTCACTCTATCCATTACTCCATTTCAATGTCTCTAAGATCAAATAAGATAATATTTATAAAGTATTTTGCAAATGCTAGCTATTATTAATTACATTTGCCTTCTCTTGTTAATAAGGCAAATTGATCCCAGAGCTGGCTGATGATACTTCCCATCTCTGGCTAAACAGCATTCAATTTAGTGTAGGTTAGAATACATTGGTGACTCATAGTCTAGCAATATTTTGAATTGAGTTACTACATATATAATCTTAGAAGTTGTCCTTGACAGCATACTTGAGTTTGGGGGTGAGACAGTGAGTCTTATTGCCGGTGAATTCCATTTTTGGCAGATGTAAAAGACTTCTAGTGGTCATTATTCTCCTGGCACAAAAGAGATTCTATGTTCTTTAGATTGGCATCAGTGAAGAACACAAAGAGATTTCTCGGCTCTTCAAATGGCAGCAACGATATGTGAATATAGCAGGTGATCAGATCTTTGAAGGCCTAGTCACATTTCTCATTCCAACAACTTGTCAAATGGTGCTAGAGAGTATGGACCACTTTAATTTTTTTTTTCTGATCCTCCTATTTCTCTTTTTCCATCAGCAATATGCCCATAACTGAGACTATAGTGAGGCTTAGCAATGATGGTATTGTTCTTCCCAAATTTCCAATGGTAGCTACAAAATCCTAGAAAAGACTTTGGCTCCTAACAATTCTTTGGCCAGTTAGATGATGAACATTTCTGTCTCCTCAGGACCAGAAACACACTCTTGGATGAGATGCAGTATAATCTTACCTACTAGCTGAGGTTCTGCAGATTTGGGGTTTGTCAGCTGATAGCTTTGGACCAGTGGCTTCCAGCCAATCTTCTCACTGCCCTTTTCCTTTGCTCTTCTAATGCTTTTCTAAATGTGATAAGATTGCCTAGGCATACTAAAGCTGTTAAATTATTCCATCCACAAATTGAAGTGAGCTGTCACTAATAAGCTCCAAAAATATGAGGACATAGCATGACATGATCTATCTCTATTCCCTTGTTCAAAGTCTGAAGATCTCTTAATATAATGCTGCCCTCCTGAGTGAAGTTCTGTGCCTTGACTTGTCCAAGTTAAAATTCAAAAAGAATGAAAGGAAAAAGAGCAGATTGTATGACTATTGTTGTTTAGTTTTTCAGCGGTGTCCAACTTTTCTCAACCCTTTTTGGGGTTTTCTTGGCAAAGACACTGAAGTGGTTTGCCACTCCCTTCTCCAGATGAGACAAGTAGGATTAAGTGATTGGTCCAGATCCACATGATTAGTAAGTGTCTGAAACCAGATTTAAATTCAGGTATTCCTGACTACAGACCCAGCATGCAATGGACTGAGCCATCTAGCTGCCTTTCATTTCTAGTAGTTTAGAGTTAATCATAGCCTTGAGGTAGCTCTGTTTGCTTTAATACACGAGAGAAGAAAATGGCAAAGCACTCCAATGTCTTTGCCAAGAGAAATCCAAATGGGCTCACAAAGACTCAGACATGACTGAACCACCAACAATTGGAAATGGGAACTGAAAGTCAGAGACAAGAGGTGGGAATATAGGACTGCAGTTTCTCTTAGCTTGATCCTGAATTTGCACCCATTTTCATATCTCCACAAGAAACGAACCAGCTGTTTTGAGAAGTGTTATGGGAGTCACCTGCTAGTGGCTGCTGGGGATCTAATTTTGACCAGCAGACTAGATCGAGGATGATAATGATACAAAGAAACTGATAGGCAATTGCCTTTTCTGACTTCTAACCTCTTACCTCTGATTTATTTCATTCCCTACATAGAATATATATTTTCTAAGGACAGCAAGATTATTGTTTAAAGAAAAACATACATTCTTTTGCAAGCAACATCTGTGTCACTAAATTTGTTTTATGGCCTCCAGACAGATATCTCTAATTTCTCTATGTTATGTCGGTCTTCCCTGAGTCTGTCAGCTCTACTTAGAGAGTAAGATAAAGATTGTAATTACAAAACATTCCTTTAGTTTCACTAGCATGCTATGATTGACAGTTGTGGGGGCTGGGATTCACAACTGTAGGGGCTTCAGACAGCAGACTGCCCTGATGGTGCAGTTCCCTTTAACCTTTTTATAGGCTTTCTGGGTTCCACACTTAAGCATGGTTTTCAACAGAGAAGTATTTAAAAGGCCCTGCTAACAACATGACATCAAATAGAAAAAGATCAATAATGGGATCTTCTGTCTTCATCTATTCTGTCATACTGTGAAGAGGACCAGAAACCTGAGCCTATCATTTCTGAGATCCTCTTCTAATTAGTGTCCTTGCTAGCATGAGTTGAACATCAATGGTGAATTCTGTGGTATTTTCTACACTCTACCCATACACAGGCAGAGCAACCTATGGGAGAATTTAACAACTGAATTGTCTTTTCTGAAACTTTCTGGGTTCAGAGAGTATCTATGTATTGTCTGGGGGTAACCTAGGTCTAGAAGAAACCCAGACCATTATTTCAGGGGGGCTCCATCAATGCTTCATTTCATTCATACCTCAACTTTCCAGACTTCTTTTCTTTCTCCTCTCCAACCATTTTATCCTTTGCTAATACTCTTCCATACCTCCATTCTAGCTCTGTTTTTGTATTCCTTCTAGGGGAAGACCAACTAAAGGTATGGAGAAAGGAGGGAGAAACCAACCCAAATGGCTACCTCTTTTTGTCAGGCAAGGCAAAAATGGTTTTGGTTTTTTTTTTTACATTTGTAAATAAAGTCTTAATATATTTAAATATGCTAAAACCTCTCTTTCTCTGTCTCTCTGCACCTCTGTCTGTCTCTTTGTCTGTTTCTCTCTCTCTCTCTCTCTCTCTCTCTCTCTCTCTCTCTCTCTCTCTC
>JAJPUD010011244.1:26718-41299 GCA_023553655.1 Myrmecobius fasciatus | reverse complement strand
CTCTCTCTCTCTCTCTCTCTCTCTCTCTCTCTCTCTCTCTCTCTCTCATATCTATTCATCCTTGCCTTAGTCTTTCTTTAAAGAGCTATAGCATGATGTAATTTACTATCTCCATGGCATTTGAATCAATCTAATGTGGTCTATCCACTCTGTAGGTACTGAACTCTTAAGCATATACCTCTTCAGCATCTACTCCAGCCTTAACCCAAAATCAGCTCACTCTGTCTGCCTGTCTGTCTCTCTATCTCGCTCTTTCATCTATTCATCCCTGCTTCTGTCTTTCTTTAAAGAGCTACTATAGGTGACCTAATAAATTACAGATCTTTGGAAGAATTAATCCAAATGAAAGCTATACTTTTCCTTCTAACCAGGACTTAAATAAAACTTATAACTGGTATTACTTTTCAGAGCATATATGTATTTTTCTCCTGTCAAAAAAGTTATTATTTTAAAGATTATAGCCTGTATATATGAGCTACTTATATTCAGATCAATATAGGAAATATTTAAAACAAGTCACAGAATACAAAGATCATGTTGGTAGAATTATTAAAATGATTGGCATAGTAGTTTAAAGGTCTAATGATAAACCAAGAGAAAAGTCTCTTACCCGACTAGAGCTTTTGTAAATGAATGACAAAAAATTTTTAAGTGTTTGTTCTGTGCCAAGCACTATGAAATTTGAGAATCCCTATCTCATACATTACTGATAATAAACCTGTGAGTGTGGATCTGTTTCCTTGTTGTAAAGTCCCATTTGGTCATTGTTTGGGTCCAGATTGACTCAGATTTTGTGCAAATAGTAGTCATTTCTGCTTTGGCCAGAAACCCTGAAGATCTTCCCCTCCCAGATTCATTCATTTGTTTACTTATTATTTAGATTTTTTTTGGACTAGGTGAAAGAGATTTTTTGCTTCAATTGCTACCTAATCTTAATCTGAGACTTGTTGAAAGCCTTAGCTTAAAAAAAGCCAAGATGGGGCAGCTAGGTGGCGCAGTGGTTAGAGCACCAGCCTTGAAGTCAGGAGGACCTGAGTTCAAATCTGGTCTCAGACACTTCCTAGCTGTGTGACCCTGGGCAAGTCACTTAATCCCAATTGCCTCAGCAAAAAAAAAAAAAAAAAGCCAAGATCTCCCATTGCATCTAGGGTCTTCAATAGTTTTGATCTATGTCTTGCCACTGGACCTAGATGGCTCTGGAGGGGAAAGTGAGGCAGGTAATCTTGTACAGTCCTCCCTCACTTAAATCCAATTCATTTGCATGTCATGGTATCATCTCCCTGATGTCATGGTCCTCTTTGAGAATGAAAGACAAACAACAAACAACAAATAGCATGATGTTATTTAATATCCCCTAGGCATTTGAGTTAAGCTAATGTGGTCTATCTATTACACAGGTACTGAACTCTTAAGCATCTACTCCAGCACAAAACCAGCTCTGTGTCTATCTCTATCTATCTCTGTCTCTTTCTCCCTTTCCCTCCCTCTCTCTATAAGTCATTGTTCCTCCATCTCTGTCTCTTTCTCTCCCTCTTTCTCTATCTCTATTTCTCTTTTGAGACTAGCTCTTCCTGTCTTGTTGGATCTGGAAGTTTTGACTTACACTGTTTTCTGATCAGGGCTGATTCCTTAGGTTTCCTGATGGCTCTCCACTCCCAGGAGTTCACCACAAAAATGTCAGATAGCACAGATACCAAATCAGCTTGAGAGAAAACTTAGAACTCCTAAACTCAAGGAATCCACTAGTCTCAATCTCCCCTAGTAATAAGGATTGTTGGTGTACACTACCCCACCTGGCTCTCTCTCTTATTTGGAGGTAGATCAGAAGTTCATATATGTATCCCTGGCATCCCCAAGACTACTGGCTAGCCAACAGAAAAAAGCATTTCACTACTGTAACCTTCTAGTGTCACATTTTCAATGAATATACCTAATGAAGAACAGATCTCTTGAAGCTTACTAGTAATTGCTTAGATTTCTCTGCATCAGTCTTGTGCCACCTTTAGAGCTGTGAAATGTTCCAGAGATCAAAAAATTCCTTTCCAGGTGACAAATGGGTCACATGTCTATAATCTGGATCACATGAAATCAAATAGCTTCTGTAGGAACAAAATTAATGCACCTAGGATAAGAAGGGAAGCCAAAACATATGAACACCTAAAATTTTGATCGTATAAAACTGAAAAGCTTTGGCATAAATGGGCTACATGCCTTTGAATATAGCTATTATTGTCTATAGTTTGCTCCCAAACCCTGAATTGTATATTATAAATGATATTATATCTCACAGTCTGAGTCAATGCATGTTTAACCCATCTTGGGGTGATATTGGCCACTGGCTCGATCTTATTCAACAGTGAAAAATAACCATTGGCAGTCTTATATTTATCCAGAAAAGATGGTGTTCCACCCAGCACCACTGGACATGCAGGGGGAAACTCCAATTGTTTCTCAGAGAACTGCTATCTCAGTCTCCCAGCTCTGTCTTTTTTGTGAGCAACAATGATTAGCATAGTGTTTTAATGTATGTAAATTTATCCAATTAAACTCAGTTCAAGCCCTGCTCATTAAGAAAATTCATCCTGCTGCCTTGACATTATATTTCAATAGATTCTTCTCCTTCAAGTAGGGAAAAACGGTATTGTTCACAGATGCATGGACTATTTCCAGTTTCTGTCTTCATGACCAAAGAGGTTAAAAAAAAAGAATAAAATAAAATACATATTAAAATAGTTTTAACAGCAAACTACTTACAATTCCTCTGAGAATTAGATACTATTTACTAAACTAAAAGCATATAACCCTAGTCTCAGAGTTAATAGATTCATTTCAGGTTCATAGCCACTCCCATTGGGAATGGGCAAATATTTTAAATGTTGTAACTAACAAATGTCCCCAATGTTTTCTTACTCATAATCTGAGCATCTTCCATCTATATCCCCCCTATCCAATATCCTGATCAGTGTTTTGGAGGAAGGGATTCAAGAATCTGCTCCTGATGCTGCTTCCTGATGAGGTCATTGGATGGGCTTTATGAGATCCTCACTAATAATAGTAGTAGAGATCAAGGTCAGGCCAAACTTAGAGAGAAACTTATCAAGTCAACATTCCTCCCTTTCCAACTTGAACCACTTGGGTGTGAATCCCTTGTGTGTTCACATCATTTTTGACTATGGACCCTTTTTTTTTTGACTACTTCAAATTTATGGTTAAGGCTGACCTGAAACACAGAGCCAATGATTTTTCAAATGAGGTATAGATGTATAACCTCTGTTACATATGCATTAATATGATACTGCCCAAAGAGGAGAGGATTGATGCTGGGATTATTAGTTATTGAAAAGCAACACCTTCAATACTATATGATGATAAATTCTGATGGACATGGCTCTCTTCATCAATGAAATGTTTCAAACCACTTCCAGTTGTTCACTGAAGAAAGCCATATACACCCAGAGAGAGGGATGTGAAATGTGGACCACAACATAACATTTTCATGCTCTCAATTGATATTTGCTTGCATTGTGTTTCCTTTATTTGATTTTTCTTTCTTGTAGATACGATTTTTCTTGCACAACAATAAGTGTGGAAATATGTATACATATATTAGATTTGTCAAGTATTTTAACATAATTAACATGTAGTGGTTATCCTGCCATCTAGGGGAGGGGTAGGGAATAGGAGGGAAAATTTATAACAGAAAGCTTTGTAAGGGTTAATGTTATAGAATTACCCATACATATGTTTTGCAAATAAAAAAAGAAATTAAAAAAAAGAAAAAAAAAAGAAAAGAAAAGCAACCCCTTTAGGAAATGTCTCAGTGGATAAAGCTCTAGACCTGCAGTGAGAAAGTTCTGAATTCAAGTCCTGCCTCAGATACTAATTGTGACCGTGGGCAAGTCACAATTTTTGCCTGCCTCAGTTTCCTCAGTTGTCAAATGGAATGTTGTGAGGATGAAATGAGATAATATTTGTAAAGGGCTTAGCTTAATGCTTGGTATGTAGCAGTTACTTAATAAATATTTTGTTCCCCTTTCAGAGCTCACCTATTCAGAACTCACTTATTCATTTAACAGACATAGAAAGTAAGGCTCATAGAACTTAAATGGCTCGCCCATGGTTACTGAGGCAAGATTTGAACCCAGGCCTTCTAATTCCAGATAAGCATTAATAAGCATTTACTATGTACTGGGCACCATGTTAAGAAGTAGAGATTCAAAAAGAGGAAAAGAAAGTCCTGCCCTCAAAGCGATTATAATCTAATTCTCTTTCCACTACACTATAACTTTTCCCATAGCAAGTCTTTTATATCTCCCTGTTCTCAGCATAAAGATTTTATTTTATTTTATTTTTCTTTTTTTGTTTTCTTAAAGCTTTTTATTTGTATAACATATGTATGGGTAGTTCCTCAGCATTGATCTTTACAAAGCTTTCCATTACAACTTTTACCCCCAGTCCCTCCCCTCCTCTAGATGGCAGGAAGTCCACTATATGTTAATAATGTTGAAATATTTGACAAGTTGTGCAAGAAAAATCCTATCTACAAGAAAAAAAAGAAAATCAGAGAAAGGCAACACAATGCAAGCAAACCTCAATAGAGATCATGAAAATGTTATCAGCATAAAGATTTTAAAAGATCTCAGCATGCAAGCTTTAAACTTACTGCCCAATCCCTGATCAGTTCTTGGATCTTAAGAACTCATTTCTAAGTTTTCCCTTTATCAATTATTTCTTTGGGAATCTTGGAATGACAAGCAGTTCTAAGAAGTTCACAGGTATAATGACTATACCTTAGACCTTCTTTTTTGCTTGGTATATTATGTCCCCACAACATAGTCTACAATATGAATATATATGTGTATATATATATATGTATATATGTCTATATGTGTGTATACATACATACACTACTATAATGTATGTAACATGTGACTATATAGTATATATGTAATAAGGTATATTGTATGTATATAATATATACATGTATATAATTATAATGTAGGTAACATATTACATACTTTGAAATTTAAACTAAATTTAAATTTAAATTCATAATTTAAATTGGTTTCCATATACTATTTTATTTAAGCCTCATGACAACCCTATGATTGTGAAAACAGTTAGTATTATCCCCCATTGGACAAATGCAAAAGTTGAGGGCTAAGTATATTAAATGCTTTGCCCAAAGTCATAGAAAAAGTCAGTGGCAGATAAGGAATGGTTGAATAAAACATAGCATTTGAATGCAATGGAATGTTATTTTGCCATAAGAAGCAATGATTTATGAAGAATCCAGAGCAACATGGAAGGACTTATATGAACTGATACAGGGAGAAATTTGGTAATCAGAAAAACAATCTATACAGTGACTAGCACAATGTAGGATAATGAAAGAGCAAAAAATATAAACAAAACTGAGTGCTGTAGAGTACTTGTTCTTTTCTTTCCAGAAGTGGGAGATTATGAGTAGGGAATAATGTGTATACTGTCAGAGAGCTGATAGGCTGATTAGTTTTATTGAACCATCTTTTCTTTTTCTTTCTTTTTTTTTTTAAATACTTCATTATAAGAGATGGCTCAGTAGGCAGGAAAAGCAGAGATATATTCAGAAAATAATTCTGAGGTAAACATAAATGATATCAATAAAAATTTGAAATGAAAATAAAGAAAAGGACAAAAAGAAAAAATATCAGTGATAGAGTTGGAACTAAATCCTGGGCATCAGATTATTCATTGAAGATTATCAAACTTCCAGAGAAGTACATGCTTCTCCCTTGAAACATCCTTCTTTTGAGCAGAGATGAATGTGAGCTTTGAAACCCTTAGCAATAAGTCCTGGACAGGGCATAGACTGGTCCTACTATTTTCTGATCTTTTAATCTTTGGGGTTTTCTAATTTCCTTAGCTGGACAACGAGTTAGTAAAAGACCTCATCATTCAATTTTCCTGTTCTTATGTGAGGGGCTAAATTCTCTACCCCAAACTCCAATCTTAGGGCCTCTTTACAAGGGAGAGGGGCCTAAGTGCTGCAGAGAAGATAAGATTAGAGTATGCTTTACCCAGTTGGACGTTTCTTGTGAAAGTGGGTTGCAGAAGTGGGTATTTCAAGAAAGAGGCTGAGAAGGCTTTCATCATTGTAAAAGGAGGTGGGAGGTTTGGATGCTTTCTAGAGACCCTTCTAGCTTTAGTTGTATGATCCTATGATCTTAGTGGGCCTGAGAATCGGGGTGGGGGGAGGGGGAAGGCGGCAAACGACAATCCCAGAGAAACATCAAGAAAGGAAAGGACCAGAGCTCCACCTCAAAAGGGGGGACTGCCTTGGCTCCACCCAGAATCTCCTCTCCCACTCCCACCCCAACCTAGAGGATTTAAAAATCTCTGTCAAGAGGCTCTCTCAAGAAGGAGCAGATGGAAGGTAAGTTACGGGAACTTCATTTTTCTGAAGGTAATTTGGGGTTAGAACAGAAGAGGGGATGCTCTCTCTGAGAGTGAGGTGACTGACAGGTCTTTTGGACACATTGGTAAGAACCCAGTTGGGAGACCTGGATGTGAATATTTGCTCTTTTGAATGACCCTAGCTAGTGAAGTCATTTATTCCAGTGAGCCTTAGTATATTCATATGTTAAGTGGGGAATAATAAAATTTGCATTCAATGTCACAAAGTGGCAATTAAAAGCAAATGAGATAATATGTATGAAGTGTTTTATAAACCTTAAAGTATATTATCATTGCAAAGAGTTGTATTATTATTACTGTTGATGTTGAGTTCTTTCTGTTATATCTGATTTTTTGTGATCCCATTTGGAGTTTTCTTGGCAAAGACACTGAAGTGGTTTGCCATTTCCTTCTCCAGCTCATTTTACAGATGAGGAAACTATTGACATGCCCAGAGCTAGTAAGTGTCTGAGGCCAGACTTGATTTCAAGTCTTTTCGGTAGCCCTATGCTCTATCCACTGCACCCATCTAACTGCCTCATTGTTAGTATTACTAAGATAATAATATGCAATCTTGTAAAAGTAATATAATAAGCAGCATTATTACACATGTAATAATATATAATTATATAAAATAATATAATATGTAATACTATGTAGTTGTGTAAAAGTAACATAGTGTCACACTGTAATATAATATATAATAATTTGTAACCATGTAAAAGTAACCCATGAGCAGTGAGATCATAAGTGAATCATTTGCCTTTCCCTTTTTGTTTTATTTTTTAATGTTCCAAACTCAGGATCCTATTGAAATTTAGTTAGGAGAAATGTCCTAATGTTCATCACAATAATCATTTAACTTTTTTTTCCTTTTTCATCATTTTCTAACTTTGCAGAGTGGAAGTAGTTCCTTAGTAAGCCCTTAAAGTGAAACTGACAAGTATCCAGGTAAGGGGAGAAGGAGCGATGGTGGGTGGGAGTGACAGGAAGGCTGGATTTGAAATGTTAAGATGAGGGTCAGAGTTCCAGCTCTGCTCTGTGATCTTGGGCTTTCTTGGCCTACAAATCCACTCATTTGTAACACTGGTGATTTCTAAAGTCCCTTATAGCTTATGGTCTCTTGCTTATTTGATATCCTTAAATGAGACATCTGATCCTAGAATGGGGGGTCTCTTTCAGATATGAAGCTGCTTCTGCCCCTTGTGGGGCTCCTGGCGATGCTGACTCTGTCCTGGGCCTCAGAGAGCACTTCCTCCCCTGGTAATTAGTTACTTGGGCACCAGAATGGGGTTGGGAGGGAGAGGGATGAAGGAGGGGGCTTCTCCTACTGTGTGTCTTACATTACCTTGGGGAAGAAGGGGAGGCAGGATCCCAAGGCCAAGATCAAGTGTCTAAACCCCGAAGGGGAGTGGTGGAGATCCATGGGACCTGACCCTTCCCCTTCTCCCTTTATTCTCTGGACAGCAGTCACTAGTAAAGTGGAGACTTCAGTGCTGGTGAACTGCTTGGAAGAGGCAAAGCGACTAGTGGACAGGGCCTACAAACAGACCCGGGAAAGGTGAATAATATAATACAGTGCACAGTAATTGGAATCAGGCAGGAAGAGAAGAGGATGGGGGAAGTAAGGGAAAGAAAAGGGGGCAAAAAGCCAGATGTTACCTATGGTTCAAGCTGAGACCATTACCATGTCCATCTCCCTTCCTCCAGACAAGATACCCTCTAACTTGAATATGTGAAGTCTACTTGTCTTTGGGGGGGAAAAAAAAACTGGAACAGAAAGTGCCTGACTTTGTCCATATGTCTGTCTGTTTATACTTTGGTCTGTCTGTCCATGCCCCTCCCCTAGTCTTGAAATGTTGTTCAGACCCTTGCTATCTGCTGCCCCTATTCACTCCTTTCATCTTTTCCCTGCCTGGATGGAGCCTATGAGAAGACCTGAATTCAAATCTGGTTTCAGACACATACTATCTATGTGACTGGAAAATCAGGAAGAGCTGAATTCTAATGTTTAACTTCAGATACTTCTTGGCTATGCAATCCTGGGTCAATCAACTAACTTTTTTTGGTCTCAGTTTCCTCATCTGTAAAATGGGGATAATAATAGCACTTATCTCCCAGAGTTGTTTTAAGGATTAAGTGAGACAAGTCTGTCTCAGTTTCCTCAACTACAGAATGGGGATAATAATAACACTTCCTCACTCTAGTAATTGTGAGGATTTGGTTGTAAAGCACCTGGCACAGAGTAGTTGCTTAAAAATGTTTATTTCCCCCTGTGATAGGCTTGGCTCTTTTCAATAATGAAGTGATTCAGGGCAATCCCAATAGACTTGTGATGGACAGAGCCATCTGCATCCAGAGAGAGGACTATGGGTATTGAATATAGAGCACAAGATGTTCACCTCTCTTGCTGTTTGCTTACTTGTTTTATTCTTTCTCATTTTTTTCCTTTTTGATTTGATTTTTCTCACATTTAACCTGTATTAGATTACTCACTGCCTGGGGGAGGGAAAGAGAAAAATTTGGAACAAAAGGTTTTTCAAGGGTGAATGTTGAAAACTATTTTTGCATGTATTTAAAAAAATAGAAATCTATGATTATTTTAAAAATGTTTATCCCCTCCCTCATTCTCTACCATAGCATAAAGCGGCGACTTCAGAGTGGAACTGCGAATCCTATGGACCTCCTATCCTACTTTAAGCGGCCAGCAGCTGGGACCAGAATGACTATAAAAGCTGCTGAGTACATGCACGTAACCCTAAATCTGCTGGAGGAGAAGCTTCAGCCCCAGTACCCAGGAGCCCTCAACTTTACAGGTTCTGCCCTAGTCCAGTCCAACCTCTCCTCTCCCTTCATGGAACTCCATGGGCTTTCCCCATCCACTAACTCAACATGTCTAGAGCCAGGAACCTTTGGAAGTTGAGGCTGGTGTTGGAGGAATTAAGCTAATGATTCATTGTGTGGGAAAGAAGGAAATAGTCTCACTCCCCTCCAGCCCCTCCTCTCCTTGTCCTTCCCAGATGTGCTGACCCCATCCCAGCTGGACCTGCTGTCCAATGTCAGTGGTTGTGCCTCTCAGGAGAAAGAAGTGAAATGTGATCGAAACAGTAGATTCCGCACCATTACTGGGAAATGTAATAACAGGTAAGGGAGTGGAAGGACTGGCAGGGATTGCTCTCTCAAGTGCTTTTCCAGTTCCTCTTTGGCTATATTAGAATAGAAGCTTCTTGAGGGCAGGGATGGTCTTGATATATTTTATTATATGGAGCAGGTAGGTGCTGTCATAATACACAGAGCATTGATCCTGGAGTCAGGAAGACCTGAGTTCAAATGTAATCTTAGGCACTTCTTAACTATGTGACCTTGGGCTAGTCAACTAACTTTTTTTTTTTTAATCTCAGTTTTCTCATCTGTAAAATGGGGATAATAATAACACTTATCTCCCAGAGTTGTTATAAGGATTAAAAGAGCTAAAAATTGCAAAGCACTTAGCATATAGCTTAGTACATAATGTTTTATGTATTCTTTCCCCAACAACTCTCTTTTGCTATCTTGTTGGTAAAAAGATCCTGGCTCTCTTTCTGACCTTTTAGCTTTTCTCTTCTTCCATTTCCCTCCTGATCACTTGTCTATTCAATATACATACACAAATACATATATGCATACACATATAAATATACCTACATATATATATGTATATATATGTATTCACACATACATTATTGTTTCCAGGAGGAATACTTTGTTGGGAGCATCTAACCAACCATTAGCCCGATTGCTGCCTGCAGAATATGAGGACAGATTTTCTCTCCCTTTTGGTTGGACTCCGGGAAGGAGGAGAAATGGCTTCATTCTCCCACTGGTAAGGCTGGAGGGCAGCTTTGTTAACTCTGCAAGACTTAACTTCTTTTCCTGAACACCTGGTAGGTTTGGGTCCAGACAATGGATTCTACTCCATTTATTTCCTCTTTTCTTTTCCCCTTCAGAGCCCTAGCAATACAATAACAGCCAGCATTTATAGAGGGCTTTAAATTGGCAAATGTTTTTTTGTAAATATTATCTCATCGGACCCTCTCAAGAACCCTTGGAGACAGGTGCTATTATTATCCCCATTTTATAGATGAGGCTGGGAAAGTTTAGGTGATTTGCTCAGGGTCACACAACTATGAAGTGTTTGAGCCTGGGGTGGATGAGTCTGGGAATCTTTGTAATCTGTTGGCCTAAGGTGTAAAGGGCAATGACTAAAAAAACTTTGTCTCCAGGGCAAGGGTAAAGGGGAAGTAGAGACAGAAAGGAATACAAAATATAGTGAATGGAAGCTGCTTCCTGGAAGAGAAAAGTGGTGACCACAGTTGATAATTAGACATTTTTGCAAGAGGCAAAAAATTTTTTTTTCCACTTTCAAGCTGGGAAGATAGATCTATGACATGATGGGTAGAAAAGGGCTCACCCCTGTGGCTTATCTAGTAATTTTGATTCTAATAAAATGCAGTCTAATCAAATTCATTTGAATTCAATAATCATTTATGAACTATTTACTTGCATTAAGAATGTAAAGTCAAAAATGAAAAAGTCCCTCTCCTCAAGGAGCTTATATTTTAGATTTAGTGACATAGGTGAGAAAATAATTGGCAGCATCTAACATGCTGATGGGGTATCTAGCAGTTGGTGATGTCTTGCACCCATCCTGGTGGTTCAGGTCTAGAACTTGAGAGAGGGATTGGAACTAGATAGGAAGATCTGGGAGTCACAGGCAAAGGAGATAATAAGGGAAACCACAGGATGCTGATGGAGTCACATTGAAAGAGAATATAGAGAAATAAGAAAGTTTGTGACAGAGCCTCCAGTTATAGCTAGGATGAGAAGGAAGTAGATAGATCTTGACTCAGCAGAGGATGCTAAAAAGGAGTGATCAAACATGCAAGAGATGGACTAGGAGGAACCAAAAGCTAAGGGAAGAGGGAGTATACATGAGTGATCCACAATGTCATTAAGAGGTCAAGAAAAATGAGGACTGATATTAGTAATTCAGAGATCCAGGGAAGCTATGGGGAGGACAGTTTCAGTCAAGGGATGAGGTCGCAATGCAAGAGTTGAAGTCAATGGGAAGAGGAAGCAGGAAATAGAGATAATGTTTTCTGAAGTCAGCTGTGAAAGGGAAGAGAGAAACAGGGCAATGTTGTTGGGCCTTATTTTTCAGTCTTGTCTGACTCTTCATGACCCTATTTGGAGTTTTCTTGGCAAAGATATTTGAGTACTTGCCATTTCCTTCTCCAATTCATTTTACAGATTCATTCAACAAGGTTAAATGATTTGTCCAGGGTCACATAGCTAGTAATTGTCTGAGACAAGGTTTAAACTCAGGAAAGCGAATCTTCCTGACTTCAGGCCCAACACTCTATCCACTGGGCACCCAGCTGTCCTAAGCAATAGCTTCCTATTTTAAATATTTATTCTTGTTAAGAATAGGGAACTAGGGAGACACCAACATATCTTTAAACCTACCTCTTTCTCTTCCTCGTCAACAGCATCCTTGTCCCACTTAAAGTTTTGGATTGCATAGAGGTATCTAGCATGTTGGAGTTAAAGAGGGAAGCCTAGTTCTAATTTTCTCAGACCTTAGAGAGTGGGGTTCAAAAGGGAAGAGGGCAGTGGACAAACAGTATTCATTACTGAGTCCAAAGTGTTGGTAGTACTAAATCATCCCTATCAGCTTTGGGAATAACATGGTACCCTCTAAATTCAGACACATATAGGACTTCACCATACTTGCTCTACCCTGGTTATAGCTCTGGGATCAAGGAAAAGACTGCAGATTCATGAACTCAAGATTAAGGAATCCAGTTTTCTGTACTTCACATATGTTCTCCCTTAAATATTGGGAGGTTCTGGACAAATTATCAACTCCATTGTACTAACTCGATCTTTTTTGTCCAGGTCCGGGATGTCTCCAACCAGATTGTCCGCTTCCCTGAGGGAAGGGTCACCTTGGACCAGGAGAGGGCACTCATGTTCATGCAGTGGGGTCAGTTCATTGACCATGACTTGGATTTCAGCCCTGAGTCTCAAGCCAGGGTGGCTTTCACCAGGGGTATTGACTGTGAGAAAAGCTGTGCCCGGATACTTCCTTGTTTCCCTATTCAGGTAAGATTCTTGAGGAAGAGGAGATAATACAATGTAGGGCCTAGCCATTGACACTCTTTTGTGGTCAGTACTATATGAGGCCTTTACAGAATTGAGGGTGCTAAAAATAAAACATAGCCTTTGCTCTGAAGGAGTTTATAGTCTAGTTTAATAGATAAGAGATAGAGGTGGAAGAGGGAGGGAATAATTTAACACAATCTATGATCCATTCAGTCAGTCAATTTATAATCATTCAACTCAATGCCAGATGCCATGCTAAGCCCTGTACAATGAGAGTACAATGATAGTCATAAAAATGAGAATATCCCTAGCCTCAAGGAGAAATACAGTTAATACAGAAATATATCAATACACACATACATAACTGGGTATACATAAAATATATAGAAAATAAAATACAAAATAAATAAATTTGAGGGGGTAGGGAGCACCCCACTAGAAGATACAAAAAGACTTCATAGAAAAGGTGTAGCTTAAATAGGATTTTATGGGAAATACAAGATTTTCAGAGACAGAAGCAGCTCAAGTCAACAAGCATTTATTAAACAACTATTACATGCTAGGCACTGTGCAAAGTGCTAGGGATACAAAGAAAGGCAAAGAACAGTGCTGACTCTCACGGAGTTCATAGTCTAATGCAAAACAACAAATAGAATACTTTGTTGTACAGTCATTTGAGTTGTGTGATCCCATTTGGGATTTTCTTGGCAGAGATACTGGAGTGGTTTGCCATTTCCTTTTCCAGCTTATTTTACAGATGAGGAAACTGAGATAAAAAGAGTTAAGTGACTTACCCAGGGTCACACTGCTACTAAGTATCTGAGGTCAGATCTGAACTAAGAAGATGAGTCTTCAGGATTAACAATTTATCTATTTATATATACAAGGAAAATTAGAGGAAAAAGAGAGAGAACTACAACAGGCATCATCAATCCCATTTTACATACAAAGAACCTAAGGCTCAGAAAGGAAATTTGCCAACACTCATTGTTAAGTGTCAGAGGCAGGATTTGACCCCAGAACTTTCCCATCTCCACATCTAAGAAATCTTTCTACTATGCTCTGCATATGCTCTAGCTTTAAAATGAAAGGGTTGATTTGGATTTAGCTTTTCAGATTCTTCTGGTTCTAATGTTCTTTGAGAAGAGTAAGATTGAGTTAGTAAAGATAGTCATCTTAGAGGAACTAAGTTTTAAGCCAGGTTTTTAAGACAGAGACAACAGAGAGAATGGAATCCTCTGTTGAGCATGAAGGCAGACTCTAGTCCTACCCACTTTCTTCTTTCTACAGATCCCACCAAATGACCCCCGGATTACTAATCAGAGGGACTGTATCCCTTTTTCCCGCTCTGTACCTGCCTGTGCCAGGAGGAACCGTGTCCTCAATCAGATCAATGCACTTACCTCTTTTGTGGATGCCAGCATGGTATATGGTAGTGAAGATGCCCTTGCTACCCGACTCAGGAACACATCCAATCAACTGGGGCTGATGGCTGTCAACACACGATTCCAAGACAACGGGAGGGAACTTCTGCCTTTTGACAACCTAGAGGAAGATCCTTGCAAGCTCACCAATCGCAGTGCTCAAATTCCCTGTTTCCTGGCAGGTCAGGCACATGGGTTTAGGAGGAAGGGATTGGGAATAACTCTTGTAAGGAGTTGCCAGACCTTTAGGGCCACAGTGAGAAAGTGCATGCTCTTCAGTGTGGTTATACTACAGGTTCCAATCATGTCACTCAAATCTTTGATGTCTTTGAGATGCAATATGATATAAAAAAGCAAGTGTAATGTGTCAGAAAGACCACTGGGTCTGGAGTCAGGGGACATGGGGGCAAATCCTAGCACTGTATTTTCCTATGTGAGCTTGGGAAATTCTTTTCCTCATTGTAATTTTCCTCACATATAAAATGGAGGATTGGATGAGATACTTTCACATTCTTAATGCTACATAACCCTTTATTTTGCACATATTATGGCTAAAAGGATAGAGGATAATGTCCTCA
>JAJPUD010011244.1:0-26708 GCA_023553655.1 Myrmecobius fasciatus | reverse complement strand
TGTGCACCTAAGCGCTGGTCATTCTCAGAAGTTACATGAAGGTTTCTCTTCCAGAATCTACTTTCACAGATTTTGCATGAATACACAGAGCCAAATACTTGTTGAACCTCTTAGGTCCGAGCCCTGAGCACATTGGATATAAACTTGCCCTTAGAAATCTACTCTTTTTTTTCAGACCTTCAGGTCTGAAAGGTGGTAAGAACCTCACTATTTAGCTTGAGAAATAAGGTCTCAGAAAGCTAGGTGCTTGCCTGAGATCACAGAACAAGTTTCAGGCCTAAATAAAGGACCTCCATAGGTAGTGAATGTTCTTGGGAAGTGTCTGATGGTCATTTGAATTTGAATTTGGGGTTTTCAAAGGTGACAGTCGAGCAAGCGAAACCCCAAAACTAACAGCAATCCATACCGTCTTTGTGCGGGAGCACAACCGGCTGGCTAGGGAGTTGAAACGACTAAATCCTCAGTGGAGTGGAGAGAGATTGTATCAGGAGGCTCGGAAGATTATTGGAGCCATTGTCCAGGTAAGCACTGCTAAGTGACCACTATCATTCCCAGGGTGAGGAGCCAAGTTGATTCAAAACAGAAATGATAGAACTCTTTTTATAGCCTGGAAAGTACTTATAGTGGAATACATGTAACCACTTAATTGGGTACAAATACAAAAATCTTGTGTTACGAGCCAGAATATCTTGAGTTCTAGACTCTTTTCTACTGTTAATTCCATTATGGGATCTTTTCCCCATGGAAGGTAATAAATCCTTCCCAGGATTGGAAATGATCACAAGAAATTGATTATAGGTGTGGAGGTTACTTTGAAAAAAAGAAAGAAAGAAAGAAAGAAAGTGCTATGCAAATGGCAAAAAGAATAGTTCAAATTGTTTAAATCTTTCTTCTAAATTCCACTCTTCTTGCCACTTTCCTCATTTCTGTCAAGGACATTATAATCTACACAGTCACTCAGTTCAAGACCTCAGTGCCATTCATTTTAATGTACTTTTATTTTATTTTACTTTTTAAAAAATTGAATAAGCATTAATTTTTGCTGTCACCTTCCCCTTCATGGAAAAGAAAAAAAAAACCTTATGACAAATTTATATTATCGAGCAAAAAAAAAATTCCTGCATTGACCATATCCAAAAATGTATATCTCCTTCTGTACCTCTCTGTGAAGAGGAAAGTATTCATTAGCTCTCTGTAAGGGTGGTTAGTCATTGCACTGAAGAGTGTTCTTAAATTTCTCAAAGTTGTTTGTCTTCAGTTTTGTTATTGTATAAATTGTTAACCTGGTTCTGCTTCATTTTGTATCAATTCATACAAATTTTCTCTTTTTGTTTTGAAGCCATCCTGTTCGTCATTTTTTTTATGGCACAATAGTATTCAATTATACTCAATTATGTTCGTTATTCCTCAATGATGGATACCCCCTTTAGTTACCATTTCCTTACCACCATAAAAAGAACTGCTATATTTTTTTAATGTCCTTTTCTCCTTTCTTTGGGGAATAAGCCTGGTATAGATCACTGAGTCAAAGGTATGCAGTTTAGTGACTTAGGAACAAAGTGTTTTCCAGAATGACTGTACCAATTCATACAATGTGCCAAAAATACATCAGTGTGCCTGTTTTCTCACAGTTCCGTCCACATTTGCCATCGTCATTTTCCTTTCTTGTTACCTTTGACAATCTGATGGTAGGCACTCATCATCTCTTACCGGACTATTGCCATGTGATAGCCTCTTAATTGACACCCTTGACTTTAAGTTTCCTCACTCTCCAACTCATTCTCCACACTATTGCCAAAGTAATTTTCCCAAATATGGGTGTGACCTGCCACTTCCCTGTTTAACAAATGCTGGTAACTCCCCATTCCTCCTAGGAATGCTCTCACTCATGTCTGTCTCTTAGCATCCCTGCTTCCTTCAAGGTTCTGTTCCAAGTGCTTTTCCTCATTGATCCTCTCGGGATATATTTTTTTTGCATTTATTTTGTACATACATTTTATTTGCTTATCAATGTACACATTGTTTCCTTCCAAAAGAGTGTAAGCTTTTTGAAGCCAGGGACAGTTTCATTTGTGTTTTTCTATTCCTAGCACTTAGCACATGACTTATACATAATAGGCTTTTAAACGCTTGAATGAAAAACACTGAATGAATGAACAAATGAATTCTGGGTATAGGAAATGGAAGATTATTCCACTGGTTGTCTTCTCTTCTAGATCATAACCTACAGAGACTTCCTCCCCCTGGTTCTGGGTGAGGCTAGGGCCGCCAGAACTCTGGGTCCCTACAGGGGCTACTCTTCTCAAGTAGATCCTCGCGTCGCTAATGTCTTCACGTTGGCTTTCCGTTTTGGTCACACTCTGATCCAGCCCTTCATGTTCCGCTTGGGCAATCAGTACCAGTCCTTGGGACCCAATTCTCAAGTCCCTCTCAGTACTGTCTTTTTTGCCAGCTGGAGGGTCGTGAATGAAGGTAATTATGATTATTGGAGATTTCTGCTCAAGGGGGCAGGTGGGGATGGGCAAGATTCAATGGATCACATAGACCTCTTCTCAGAGAGAAGACAAGGTTTCCCTGAACACCAGGGGGGCATGTACCATTGCCCTCCATTGGCTAACCACCACCTCCATCTCCCATGAAAGTTTTCTTTTCTATGGAGGCTAAGTATTGCTAGACAGATGATGGGTAAAGTTTTTAGATCACCATGGCTACAGATCCTATTGAGATCCTTCTGCGCACTGCTACCCCCAGGAGTAAGGTTTTTAACCATCAGATCCATTCAGTATTTGGTCTCTCCCAGGTGGAATTGACCCCATTCTCCGAGGCCTCATAGCCAATCCAGCCAAACTGAACCGCCAAAACGAGATTATGGTGGATGAACTCAGGGACAAGTTATTCAGACAGTTCAGGCGCATTGGGCTGGACTTGGCTGCCTTCAACATGCAACGCAGCCGGGACCATGGTCTCCCAGGTAGGACTAGACCATCTTTATGCTCATATTGGGATTCAAAAGGCCATCAAAGGTGGGAGAGGATTTGGCATCTGGGTTAGCTCAGGCAAAAGCTCTCCCCTCAGATTTCTATTCTATTTACCAGCAATCTTCTACATGACCTTCAGTACTTCCTAACTCAGGCTGCTTCAAGAGTTTTATCATCTAGGGGTTTGATCCATAATTCTTTCCAAAATGCACAAGGGATGGAGTAAATAGTGGGGCAAACCTTTGGCCAGTAATGACATTGGGGCAGCTTATTGAGCTCCAATAGCATCCCACCCTGTGAGGAAGGAAAGAAGGGAGGCAAAGAAAGAGGTACAAGCAGACTGAGACATAAATTTTATTTATTTTATAGAAAGAGATACAAGCAGACTGAGACATAAATTTTTTTATTTTATATATATGAGAGAGAATGTTCTCTCCATCCATCTTATTGGTGGCCTGTGTTGGAGAAATGGAGAGAGATAGCTGTTCGGGTCCTCCTGAGCTTTAGATTTAGGAGGGGATCTCAGTTGTTTCCTGCTCCTTCCAGTTTCCCCTCCTTTCCCAGCTGAACTAATGTTTTTCTAATCTCCATTCCTATAGTCTCTGTAGTCTCCTCTGGCCAGTCAGGGCTTCATTCTTTTGTTTTTTTTTTTTTTTTTAGGGGCTGAGCTGTAGCCTATATAGTAATCTCAGCCCCAGATTCATGCATCCAGGCAGTTGCCCAAGGGGAACACGGCTGGCCAAACCGTGGGCTCTGCTGGACTTTGACCCTTGGGAGCTGAACTTCTTAGATTCAATTAGTCAGACTATCAACAGAGATAACCATAGCTTGATACAATGTGGGGAAAGTGATCTGGGATTAGAGGACCTGCTTTTACAGTTCAGCTCTGCCAGTATGTGTAACTGGGCAAGCCTACAGTCAAATAAAAATTAGGATATTGCATCAGATAAATCTCTTGCATTCTTAAGTCTGAGTCTAGAGTTGCAAAACTTTTGACTCTTCCCACCTACATTATCCTTTATGTCCAATTACCTTGCAGCATAATGCTCATTTGGCACACAGCTATGAACATAATCATATATTGTGATTACATAAGCAGGTGTTCAAATTTGTGCGTGCTTAATGCATAGAAGTTAAGGAGACTAGCCAGACTTGTGCAAGGTGGCTGTGCTTCCCCAGAATAGTGAGGTTAGTACTGGAAGGCAGGGAACTCTGTATTTCTCTCTGAGAGTGAAGTGTGGTGGGAGATAAAGGGGTGGGACTGGAACTATTCCTTTCTTGCCTCTAGGGTACAATGCTTGGAGGCGCTTCTGTGGGCTCTCCCAACCTCAAAATTTGTCCCAACTTGCCAAGGTACTGAGGAACACCAATCTGGCAACCAAGTTCATGCGTCTGTATGGGACTCCTGACAACATTGACATCTGGGTTGGAGCCGTGGCTGAGCCCCTTTTGCCTGGGGCCAGAGTAGGACCTCTCTTGGCTTGTATTTTTGAGAATCAGTTTGGAAGGGCAAGAGATGGAGATAGGTAAGTGCTCTTTGTTTAAAGGAAAGAAGAGGTAAGAGAACACTAAAATTCTCACCCAAGAATTAAAGAGAGGAATGAGAGCAATTGATTTCTTTTGAACCAGAAAGACCCGGGCAAGCCCAAAGGGCGACGCTGGCCCTTAGGTGGGCATTCCATCCAAGAACAAATTTCCCACCTCCATCCCTGCTGCTAATTATGCCTTTGGGATTTTGTGCGGTTGGTCCCTTCTCCCTTGCCCAAACAAAACCGATTTCTTTGAAGGTTCTGGTGGGAGAATCAAGGTGTTTTCACCCCAAGCCAGCGCCAGGCCTTGAGCAGAGTCTCCTTATCTCGGATTATCTGTGACAACAGCGGCATTAACACTATCCCCCAGAGCATCTTCAGGGCCAATACCTACCCAAGGGATTTTGTGAACTGTGCGAGTATCCCCCAGCTGAACCTCTCGGCCTGGAGAGACAGATGAGGACCATGCAGGTAAAGAGAGTTTGGACTCTTCCTTTTTGCTAGTGAGCTGAGTCCCCAGGCTTTTGGAGGAGGGAAGGGACTGAAGGTCACACTCTGTGAATGAATAGGAGAAAATCTCCCAGGGAATGACCACTGGGACTACTGCTGGTTTATTCCAAGATCTAGGCTTTGGGTGAAAGTCAAGACACTCAGGCTATCTCATTTCCAGAGTTGTTGGCTGGCTACATTTTCAATCAGTTCTGCTTATCCCCACAGAAGTCTGTCCAGGCTTCTTCCTTGGCGGAAAGGAAAGGTGGGGACAGGGCAGTCCGAAGCATCCAGGAGCAGCAGCCTTTTCTCCATATTGTCCCACTTCTTGCTGATGCTTTCACTGGCTTCACTCTGAAAGCCAAGCTTACTGCTCAGGATTGGCAGTATGAGTTCACTGGGTACCATGAGCCTACCCACCTCAGATGCCTTCTGGTATCTAGCTTTTAACCCCAGGTTCTCAGATGCATGGGCCTGGGAAGTCATGCTAAGATTAATGGCTATGTATCCTGGACCTGCAGAAACCTTGAGGCCCCAGACCAGAGATGGAGTTGGCAGTGGGTTCCCTGGCCCTGAAGTACAAAAGTCTCTTTTTCCAGATCTTCAAGACTCAGACATCTCACCATGCCACCGATTCCTGCAAGATCCCTGCTCTGGGGCTAAAATCTGTTCTTGGCCCGTGAACCAAGTATTACATCCTGCTTCTGCCAATAAAGCACTGCTGAAAGCACACTTGCCACTGTTTGTGTGCTTCTTGGGGAAGGACATTCTCACAATCCAGGAGGGGTGGAGGGGCAGAGAGGGAGAAAAGGAAGGGGGCAAACGAGAGAATTTAAGTGCTCTCTATGTGCGAGACATTAGCTATGCACTTTGGTTATGGTGATATGGTCAATCTCTTATCCTGGGGAAAAGTGCAGAATGTCTTATTTTCTATGACTAATGGGCTGATTCGACCAGAAGAAAGTGGTTTAAGGCCAAGAGCAGTATGGATGGTTGCTGCTGTGGATTTTCCCTATTTCTCACTGAAAGAGTTATTGTAACTTTTTTTTTTACCTATATGCCCCCTAACTGAGCCACAAGTCCACACTGGGAGGTCCTCTGAAGAATAGGATAAGTAGTGGGTATGAAAAGAAGTTAGCATCTCTTAAGCAAAGCTAGCTCACCATTTCACATAATTCTGAGGGAACATGAGTGTGTCAGCAACCTGGATGGAAAACCAGGCAAGAAAACAAGATGGTGTAAAAATAAGTTATATGTTTAAAACCTAAAAGCAAAAACACAGCGTTCAATAATGAATATGAGTCAGGTCAGGTTGGGCATGCCCATGCCCATACATAACCATGCAAAACTCCCATCGATACAAATCCTCCACACCAGAGCCAGACTCAACCCCTACCCAAATGCTCCTGAGTGCACGGGGGCCCCCCCCCCCCCCCCCCCCCCCACACCCCCCCCCCTCCCCACTGCCACACAGGATTTGTCTGAGGCAAAAGTCAAAAAAAGATGGTTTTGAGAGAGCCAGAAGTCTGATGGTGAAGAAATCCCTTATTCATTTTACTTCCTCTCCTTTTCTGGATTCCCTTGTGAGGTTCTGAAGTCACCAAATACTTCAGGCCCTGATCTGCTGCCCCTGCCCGCTGCAGGGCAGGCCAGTCCAGGGGTCCCTGAAAGGACCAAGCCTGTCACAGAGTCCCTCTACCTGTGCGGCCCTCTTCCCAGCAAGCACCAGCCTTGCTGGAATTTGCTGTAACAGGATCCAGACCAGAAGGAAGGCTGCAGCCCATGGCCTTGGAGGATTTGAGTGGCTGTTGTTGGTTGTTGGGGAGCAGCTGATGATGGTCCATGGCAGCAGGGAAAGCATTGTGGCTGAGGCTGCTGCTGGCTGGAGACTAGTGCTCAGTAGTCACTAGATCTTGAGGGAAGTTTACCTGAGCCTCCTGCATGCGGCATTGGGCTCGTTGGAAAGCCTCTGAAAAAGCAGCAGAAAAGGGGTTAGTTAGCCCGCCTGATTAGGGAAGAAGAGGCTCGTGTAGGAAGCCAGCATAAGGGAGAAACCTACCTAGCACATTAAAAACGTTGTTTTGCTGACTGAATCTTCCCATGCCTTCCAGTACACTCTGCATCTTCTTCCAAGTGGAGCCAGACTCCAAAAAGGCCCTGTTAGGGAGTACCAAGGATGGTCAGTAGAGTCTGGACCCTCTGCACAAGTGAACACCAAGTCATCCAGGCCGAGGCCACTTACATGGATTGCTGGAGGCAGTTAAAGCGGAAAGTAACGCTGCCTGTTGTCTTACTTCGGAACCCAAAGCGGCTCAGACGGTCCCCCTAGAGAACAGAGGCAGAAGAGCATCAATGAGCTATCTACCCTAAGCTACTTCTACCAGCAGTCAGCTTCAGCTAAAGTTGGACTCTGAATTCCAAGTTTTAGGAATAGCTCCAATTTCACCAAAGAACAAAATGCCCAACACAGATGACTGGCTTCCTGTAAATACTCCTTTTTTTTTTTCTTTTTCCCTATCTTAGACCAGCAGCCTTTAGGGAGGAGGGAAGAAGAAAATTTTCAATTTTCTGAAGTTGGCAGCACACTTACATTTTATCTGAGAATGTAGCTGGGACCTCCTAGAACCCATGACACTACAGATAATATTGACCAGGGGAAGGAAGGGAATCATCTCTAATGCCAGAGCAATGGACAAGTGAATACGGAATATGTCCCATATTTCATTTCCTACAGAAAAATAAGTTGGAAGTACAGGGTTCATTTCCTTGGACCTAGCCAGGGAAAAACTCACCTTGAAGGTCCCTGGTATTCGCACATAGGACAGGTCTTCCAATTCCAGTGAGCCCCCAATGAAAAATCTCCTCAGTTCTGCCAGAGTTCCTAACTCCATTGGCCTCCATGTTGAGGCTGTAATAGTATGAGACCCTATTTTGCCAAAAGATAGTAAGAACATCCAATCAGACCACTGAATCTAAAAGAACAGCTCTAATATATACCTTGCCGGAATCATTCAAACATTTGAACCAGTAAGTTCTTGAGTGTATTTTCAAAATAAGAGCTGCCTCCTTTCTCGAGGCCCTAAAACTAAGGAAGTTTAACAGAGATACTTAAGAGTCCCAAAGATGTCCCAAGAAACTGAGGAAGTTAGAGCTATATCCAGTAGTCCTTAATGGAGAAGGAAATACACCGAGAACTTCAAAAAACCATGAAATACTTGGAATTCAAATGTCTTCCAACTCCTAATTAAAACACCTTAAGCCTGGAAACAGAATTACTCTCTGGAAAACCTCCAGTTCTAGGATGGGTGAACTTACCTGGTGCTGTGGGCAGTACTACAGACCCATAGCCTTCCACACGATATCTCTGCCAGAAATCCAGCGAGATGACTTCCAAGTACAGCACAGGCCACTGAGAGAGATCCTCTGGGACACATAAGCAAATAAGAGTGGGACTCCATGATTGCCAGGACTGGCCCTGGTTCAGGAGACAAGGCAGTGTGCAACACTGCCAAGAACAAGCCTACTGGTGTCAGAGGACTCCAGTTCAAGTCCTGACTTTGATTACGTGTGACTGGAGTGACACTGGGCAGGGTACTGCTCTACCTGGGGCTTCAGTTTCTTCATCTGAAAATAAAGGGCTGATGACCCTCAGGCCCATGGGCAACTTACCAAGAGCTTCAGTGTCATGGAAGAATGAAGCCTCAAATGTGAAAGGGTAAGAGAAGTAAGCCACTTCATCCTGGAGGGTCAGAAGGATCACCATCAGGCCACACAAGATCTCAGAGCAAAGCAAAGTCACTTGCATAAAGCTGGCACCCAGGGATACAGTGACAGGGCAACCCAGAAGCAGAGAGGAAGAGCCTCCTATACAAACTATGATCACTGATGGTTTCATTTTTGGTCCTTGATCCTTTTGGTCCCCCAGCAAAAGGGCCTATCCCATGGCTGGGGCTCAATATGGACTCATGGTCAAGAGCCCATGACTTAGCTCTGCACACATCCCTGTGCTAAATGTCTGCCTGATAAAGGAAGGGAGGGCTTCAGCTGCCATCCCCAAAGCAGATGTTCAGCAGGGCTCCAAAGAGTGGCCCTTCTCTTTCTCCTTACCATTCCCACTGACTTGGTAACACAAGTCTGTGTTACTCCCGAGAGCTGCTGATACGATGGACTTGACCAGTCTAGGAACCAAAGACCAGAAAGCAGTTAGTCCACTGGAACCTTCAGAAGACAGAGTCAAATAGCCTAGAGCAAGACAAAGCACCTGGAAAAATCACAGCAGCTCTCAGAGGAAGTCTGGGATAAAGCCAAGGGAACTATCTGGGTCCCAGCTCAGTTCAGCTACTATGTTCTGGGAATAGTGCCAAGTGCAGGGATAATGATGATAACAGTAACTAGCATTTATATCGCACCTTAAGGTTTATAGAGTATTTTACCAATTTTATCTTAATTTATCCTTACAACAACCTGGGAGGTAGGTGGTGTTATGACTCCCATTTTACAGGTGAGGAAGCTGAGACACAGATTAAAATGACTTGCTCAGGGTGACACAGCTAGTAAATGTCTGAGCCTGTATCTGAACTTAAGGTTTCCTGGCTCCAAGTCCAACATTCTACTCACTGCACCCCCTGGCTGTCTAAAGATGCAAAGGTTTTATCCTCAAGAAGTTTGAGTAGACCTGTACTTTCTGGTAAAGTCCCTACTCAGATCTGTGTTATTAGTCACTGTAAAAAAGGGAAGAGGACATGAAATCAGTTGTTAGACACTCTTGTCTGTCCTAAGCCTCTGGTCCCAGAGGGCAGTGAGCTCAACAGTGGGCTTCTCCTAAAACCTCTTATCACAGCTAAGGACAAAGTGAAGGGAAAGTATATACCAGCATCTATTTTGTCTGTATTTTGAACTAAGTGCCAATGTAAGTCTTTCCCAATGGAAAATCATGCCATAAACTGTTTAAGTACCTTCTTTGGAGGTTGTAGCATTACTTACATTCAGGCAACTCCACAAAGAAGTGCACATAAAGATTATCATATTCATAGCCTTGGGCTGAAACTGAAAAGAAAGTTAACAGTGAAAAGGGACCTCAGGGAATTCTTTCTGCATGTTATACACCTCCACCCAAAGGGGACATCAGTGAGTCTGCAATATGGTCCCTCATGGTCCTAATCTCCAGCAACCCTTCAGGTTAACAAACATGGCTAATGCTTTAGCCCAGGGAAAACTCAGTGCCCCAGAACAGCAGCATCGATGACTATAATAGTAATTCTCAGGGTATGGTGGCTCACCCACAGTGTCAAGTGCTGCCTACGCATGAGGGATCACATAATGATCACAGAAGATTCATGCAGTTTTAAGACTTGGGAAAACACAACACCGAGTATCCTTACAACAGCACAAGATGACTGCTCTAGGGATTCCCACGCCCATTTTAGAGATGAGGCATCTGAGGCACAATGACTTACTCTCATGGTCACAGAATGACCAAGTGAAGGGGGTAACGATCAAACCCAGGGCTCTCCTGGCTCCAAGTCCAGTAGTCTCTCTGCTCTACCACATACTATCAAGACACTTACCCACCTCTCCATTTACAAAAAGTCGCAGGGAGCCTGGAACAGCCTAAAAGAGATTGGAGAAAAGATTAGGAAGTCCTAGAAAATGCTGTTCAACAATCAGGATCCCACTTCTGAGGATCACAGGCACAAACTGTTAAGGCAAAAGGGCCTTAGAACTACCACCTGATCCCAGGTGTCAGGACATGTGACTACTACCTCTTACTAATGTACTGTTCTCTTATCTTTGGAAAGCAGAAAAAAGAAAAAGCACATAAGGCAAGTCAAAGAGATAAAAGAGACACGGTAGACTAATAAAAACCGGTCAATGACAGCAATAGCAGATGCCCACTGAGGTACAATAGAGAACAAAGCACACAAGCATCCCGTTTTCCTTGGACAGAAGTGGGCAGGAAATCTGCAGTGGATCAGACCCACTCCTATAAACTTAGATGTAAGATTCAGGGCCAGAAAAGAACTTGGCAATTCTCCAGTCCACCTACTTTTATTTCACACTTTTACTTATTCCCTGGGGATGCTTTTGGTCACTGTGGGTCTCAGTTTCCTTCATTAAGGAATGCACACGCAGGGAGTAAGTAAAAGTAGTCAGATTTCATCCCAGATATTCTAACTCAAAACCCTTTCTACTCTTCCATGCAGCCAGACTTGGAAGCAAGGCTTCTGGACAGAGAATGAAAAGATCCCAATATAGACAACTTAACCTGTTTTTTGTTAACAGTCAAGGAGCTGCCCTTCGATGGTGCTTGAAACTTGAAAGAAAAATGCTCAGAAGGTGTGACAAACATACACTTAGTCATAATCATCCTGCTCTGAATTTATGCAATTAGTCGTACTGTAAGGAACTAGGCTACTCACCATCTCAAAATCAGAACCCACTAGACTGTTGAGGTACTCTTTGTGTCGGCCATAGAGCTAAGGAAACAAACCAAAAAACAGAAGCTTATTCTCTTTCCTTCTTTTATCTCTGACCAGTAAGGGAATGAGAAATAACCAAGGGGGAAAGCATGGAAAACTAGCTGACCACATATCTAATTCTCTGGCTCAGTCCTACATCCCAACAACTGGGAAGGAGAGAAACATCTGCCCCCATCCCTGGACACAGTCTCAACTCCCAGTCTCCAAGGCCCACCCCAGAGAGCTGTGGGAACAGAGGCCTTACATCCTTGAACACACGCTGCTCCCGTTCTTCTTCCTCTCGATGTGCAGGGGAAGATACGTTCTTAATTGTGTACTTCCACAGCTCCTGCTTCTCCCCTTCAATTACAATTCTGCTCGGATCACACCATGAAGAAAAGTCAGAGCAAAGACATTGAGTTTGAACAAAAAAGATGTTATCTCTTAGCTCTGATCTAGAATGTTTGCCTGGAATGGGGAATAAGGAGTAGGGAGGCAAAATGGAAGGATAGCAAATACATAGTAGCTTAATTTGTACCTTTCACAGATTAAATATATACGATTGGTTGTCACTAAGTATATGGCAATTTAGGATGAGGTGGGAACAAGATCTGACCCTCAGCTTAATTTCATCCATTCCTTGAAATAACACTGCTCCAAGGAAAGAAGTTCAAGAGACACAAATAAGTAGGACAGTTTATTGTCTATTGTTGTGCTAAATACAATATATACTCAAAAATACTATCACAGAATGTCACAGTTTCAAAAATAGCCTTCTTTTCTATAGTGTCTGTTGAAATCTTATGGTTGATAAGTGAATACTAAAAAAGATTTTTTAAAATCCTGCTCTAGTTGATGCCCCTGAGGCAGGCTATTCCATTAAAAGTAGAGCTTCTAAAAAGTGAACAACAGAAAGGAATCAGACTGTAAAATCTCAGCTTTGGGCATCAAAAAATGAAGAGAAGGAAAAAAAATTTAGCCCACTGAAACTTTCCTCAATAGCCCTTCCATTTTTCCTCACCTGTAAGGTCCCCTGTTGTCTGTGAAATCTGGTTTCACTGTGATCACTCCGTTGCTGTCCACTTTCAGAGTACAGAGGACTTGCTCATAATTCTTCTGACCAAGCCTACAGAGCAGAAAATTAGGACTCATGGTCAAGGGGCTAACAGCAGCACCAAGGACAGAGGAGGAGGACCTTGGAAGGTCTGGAGACAGGTGAGGGGGCAGTTCCCTTTCTAACTTGGAGTTTAACCACTACTACTACAATGCATGATCTTCCAAAACAAAGACAAATATTATAGGAGAAGGAAGGAGAGGGAAGGATCTGGGCAGTGTGCTTAGGGGTCTCACTCACTTTCCGTAGGGTCCCAGATCTGCCATGATGTACATGGTCTGAAGTGGGGTGTTGATGACATGGTTGCTTCTAATGAATTCTTCTGATGGTTCCCAGGTGATGATTCGGGACTTGAGGATACCACCTTCCCTGCAGGAAACATCACAAACACTGCCCTCCCTAGCCCTGGAAAGCTGGAAAGGGCTACTTTAGGACAACTCTGCTTCTCTCTGCCATTGAGCCTAGGGCTACCTTTCTGATACTTCTATCCTTTGTGGGGCCATACAGAACAAACAGTCTCTCTTCCATGTGACACTTTCAATTACTTCACAGAAAGCTCTTATGGCCCACTCTATGTGCTTTCTTCTCTAAGTTAAGCATCCCCTGTTCCTTTAACCAAGTCCATTCTGAAATGGCCTCCAGCCCTTTGCCTCCCTGGCTGCTATTGTTGGGTCTGACCCTTCACCTCACAGCTAAAGGAAGGCCCCCAGGAGGGAAGAGGCTAGTCTAGACCTGGTCTGCTCAGGGCAGCAGAGTGGCCCCCTCTCTATTTCATTAGACTCAGGAAGATAAAGGAGACTGAGGGGGGGGCAAGACAGCCCACGCCCCTCAGTACCCGCTCACACTCACAGCCCTCGTCGATCTTGACGGCGACGCCTGACATTCGCCATCCGCTCAACCAGGAAGGAGGGCACCTCGCTGTCCGAGGTGGTCATTTTCTGAGAGTGCTGTGAAAAGAGAACAGCCGCATGTCCCACCTCTACACGTGATGACTTAAGGCTGTGCGACCAAGGGGATATTCTTGCTTCTGCTCCCAATCCCAGGACCCACATCTAGAAAGCAGCCACCCCACCACTGCCTACAGAGGTAGCACAGGCGATCCACAAGCGCTCTCCTTGTGGCTTCATCCTGCCTCATAAGGCAGACGACCCGGGAGCCCTCTTAACTAAGCTCGGACTGGGCTGGCATTATAATCAGTTTGCATTCTCTGAGCACAAGCCAACTAGAGGTTGGGTGAGTCCCCCAGTAAACACCTATTTCATTAGCAATGGGGAAAGTCATCTAAGGGTAAAAACCTCCTGAGGGTGTCTGATTTTCATGAAGAAAATCAAGGACTCACACCAGAAAATTCACGCCCTGCTTCACTGCTTTCCAGGAGACAGTATTTGATTCACCCAACAGCATTTACTCAACACCTACTGTGTCCTGAGCACTCCACCCAATACCCCAAGACAGTACGGCAGATGGGAAAGAACACTGGATTTGGCTCAGAACTGAGACGGAGTTCTAGATTTCCCATGCTCTAGTCCTGGGGGATGAGCGTCAAGTCACTTCATCTCACTCTCAATGAGCCTTGGTTTCCTCTCCTGTAATATAAAAATAACTCCCTGCCTCCTGGGGCGGTTGTGAAAAAAATTCTTTGTAAATTAAGAACAATGTGGTTATTATTCATGTTGATAAAAGGAAAAGCAAAAGACGTGGTCCCCAGGCTGGAGACTAGTCTCAGTCCAGAGAAAGAACACATGCATGCGCATGTACACACACACACACACATGCACACAGCACATACCTGCATTCATGCACACACATATGCATACACAGTGCACACATACACATGCACTCATGAACACACATAACACACAGTGCACACACATGCACACACCTGCATTCATGTACACACAGTGCATACATACACATGTAGTCACACAGGTATACACAACACACAGTGCACACATGTGCACCCACCCACCCACACAGTACATATGCATTCACTCATGCACAGCACAGCTGGCATTCATGCACACACATGTACACCCTCACACACATGCATGCACTCATACACAATAAATGAAAAAAATCCCCACACAACTTGCTAACAACTACAGACACACTCAGTACAAACTCAGGCACTGACATCGGCTGTAAACTGTGGGCTAGACACAGCATCCCGGCCCTTCTGGACTGCTCTCTTAAAAAGCCCAAACACAATGCTGGCTGAACATCTGAGGGAGTTCCACACTCGGACCTGCATCTTGTGCCAGCACAGAGAATCCGAGGAGACGCTTCTGGCAATCCACATGCCTATCTTGGTTCCCCCGAACTCCCTAGATGTTGATCAGCCTTACTAGGGAAGAGAAGCAGTAGCCACCCCCTGCAAATGAGGATCCTGGCTACTAGCCCAGAGCAGGAGACATTCTAGTCACAGCGGACAGAGCAGGTGCACGCCATGTCTCTCCAAGTTTGGGATCTTCACCCAGGGCAAAGGAAAGTACAAGGGGAGGCAAGTTGGAGAGAGCAAAATGAAAAACATACCTCCTCCAAGTTGGTGTAGCGATCAGAATCAGTGTAGGTAAAGATCCGACGATTTCTCCTGCCACCAGAAGCCTCCAGCTTTAAGATCTCCTGGCGATACTGGTGATCCAATGGGGTTTGACAGGCTGACTCATTCTGGTACAAGTCCACCTCAAACTTCCAGCACAGGAGAAAGAGAACAAGTATCCCTTGAGAAAACCCTCAAATGAAGTCATGTTGTTTCTCACCCAAATTGATCCCACAGAATTTATTCTCCTTGGCACATTTACATTGTCAACTCTCAGTTATTCAGGCTAAAGAATATGAATAGAACAGAAATAATGTTGCTGCTGAAAGACAAGCACACCTAATACATGGCAGGCAGAGCAAATGTAAATTGGTCCCAGCCACAAAACCAATTTAGGATTATGCTTGAAAAGGTCACTAAGATAAATATACCTTGTGCTGCAGAGTATCTGATGCTAGGTAAAAACTCCAAGGAACACAAAGAAAGAAAGGTATCATTTACACCAAGATATTCAAAGCAGGACTTGTGTGTGTGTGTGTGTGGGGGGAAGCAAAGAGATGGAAACAAAAGCAGGTGTCCAGGGATAAGGGAATAGCTAAACAAATTGTATTGCATGAATGTTACAGAATGTTATTTTTGATGGATGTGGGGAATTCAGAAAAGTATGAGAAGTAAATTAAGTCAAACCAAGAGAACAATATACACAATGACTATACCCATGTCAACAGAAAGAACAAAAGACCAAAAGTGAACCATATATAATTATTGGACAAACATTTGTAATGATTAAATATGACCACTAAGAAAAACTGAAGATAATAAATCTGCCTTCTTGCAGAGGAAGGTGACTATGGCTGTAGAATGGTGCATACATTGCCAGACACAGCTGATGCGTTGGCCAGTTTTACTGAAGCACTTTTTTTTCCTTCTTTTTTGATTTTTGTCACATGGGGGCATTCTGCTGGGAAAGGGTGCGGGGTCTGAGTGACTTGCCCAAGATCACACAGCCAGGATGTGTCAGAGGCAGAGTTTGCACTCAGGTCTTCCTGAATTTGGGACTAGCCCTCTATCCACTATACCATGTTGCTTCTCCCTGGGAGATAAATGTAGGGTAAAAACAAAAGGCATCAATAAAACTTGGATATATTTTTTGTTAAAAATAAAAAATAACAGAGGCCAAGGTATAGATGCCTAAAATCTCAGATCATCCCCAAACTTGGACCGTGTGAAGATCTTTGAGCTTCCTCTTTATCTGCTCTTCCCCTGGAGCTGCTCATCAGAAGTACCGGTGAGGGGAGGAAATACAATTTTCCCTGCTTTTCACTCTCCCTCCTATGGGGACAATGAAAAAGAAAAGGAAGAGGAAAAACAAGGAACCTCATGTGAGAATAAGTGGAAGTTACTGGGCATATTTAGCCTGAAGAAGAGAAGGACATTCTCAAGCACTTAGGGAAAAAGGACTAGGTTTGTTCTACTGGACATAGCCAGGAATAAATGGGTGAAAGTCCCAAAAAGCAAGCCTGGGCTGGATGTCAGGAAAAACTTCCTCCCAATGAGGGCTGTGCCAATGGGGGAAGGGCCTTGGGAGGAAGAAGGGTCTCCAAGCAAAGGCTGGCTGGTTACTTGTGAGCTCTCCTTGTATATGGTTGGACTAGGAGCCAGAGAGGGAGGAGGAGAAATGGAAGCCAAGGACTCACCTGACTAAAGAGTTTCTCCTGCCAGCCAATCACCACTTCTTCTTCCTCCTCCCCCTTTCTCCAATGCTCACCTGCAAGACAAGCAAAGGAGCCCCTTGCTTCCTCTCTTCTGCTTCTGGAAATGGCAGCTGAGCCCATGTTCTTATTCTCCTGCAAGATTCTTGACTGGCCATGACTTAGCAGTACCCCTGGGAATGGGAGCTTCCCTCCTACTCCTCACTCTCCAAGTCTCAGCTCAAATCTGACAGCAGGAGATAAACTTTAATGATGAATGTTGAACACTGCTCCCTTGGCTCTCCTCAAACTGCTCCTTTTTGCTGGAAGAGAATCCCGACCCCTTAAACTTAGGAGACCAAGCCCAGAGCTAAAACCCCAAGAAGCAGCACAATATGCCCAGAAAGAAGGGACTGAAAGGGAGCTGAGGGATGGCATAGTAATTACATCTAAGAAGAATCCAATTCAATCTATTCTAACCTTTTTCAAAGATAAAAGTGTCCTCAAAGACAAAAGCTCAAAAATGTCCAAGACATTCATAGTCTGGGGAGTAGAGGGGAGAAAAGAGGAGAGGAGGAAAGGTTAGAAGGAGGGATGCAAGAAGGTGGAACTTAAGAGTCATGTAGACCTGAAGAGTCCTTTATCACCTCATTGAGGGATTCTTAACTTTTTTTGTGTTAGGAATCCCTTGGTCAATCGAGTAAAGTCTATGGACCTAACTTCTCAAAATAGTTTTAAATGCCTCAAGTAGATTACAAAGGAAACCAATTTAATTGAAATAGTTATCAAAATATTTTTTAAAATTTGTGGACTTTTTTAGATTCAGAATCCCTCATCTAGTCCAATGCCTTTACTTGATAAATAAGGAACTTAGGCTGAGAGAAAGTAACATACTTGATTAAGGCCAGGTAGTAAAGAGGAGAGTCAGACAGAGAAGCTAGGGCCTACGACTCCAAATCCAATGTTTTTTCCACTTCACTATTTGTGTTTCCTCCTCCCCTGGGGAATTTTTATAAAAGAAATAAGAAAGGAAGAGTCTATTACTTAATATTGTTTCTCCTCCATCCTTTGGCTAATGAAAATTTCAGATGTATACCTGACTCAAAAGGGTGAATTACATAAGCAGTCCCCAATTGTTAATAATCTAAAAGTCAATTATTTGGAAACTGGAACTCACTTTCCTATAGAAATGTTAAAAGTGGCAGTTAATATTCTCTTTGTTCCACAAAATCCATTTAACCAGTAACATAAACACATTTAACCATCATTCTAAACATTATTTCTATGGGGAAATCTGTCTAAAGTATCCAGAGTAAATGTGCTGTATGACCAGAGATTCAGAACTAGAAGAGACTTCAAGGCAATCTTGCCCAACTTTCTCATTTTACAAATGAGAAAACCGAGGCCTAGAGAGGAGAAGTGATTTACCCAAAGTCACATATATGAGAAAGCTTAAGAATGTCTTACTTTTTAACAACACTTTCAGAGACACTGCCTCATTTGATCGTAACTGCTTTGTAAGGCAGATAGTTTGTAGAAGAGAACATTCTCAGGAACGGGCAACTCATCATTCCACAAGAGAGATTAGAAAGGACCACAAGTAGGCAGCAGCATGTGCTCTGACAGGTTCTAGAGCAGTGGTACAGAAGATCTTCTGTTCAGATGTCCTCCTCATTTGCCCTTTCTCCCACCTCTCCAATATTCTTCCACCTTCCACCCTGATGGAGAGACCTCACACCAGCATCCCTGACTTCCCTGCTGTTCCTCTGACAAGACACTGCTCCTCCTGTCTCCATGCCATGCCAGTCATCTCTGTCTCCTGGCTTCTTTCAAGTCTTCACTAAAATCCCACTTTCTACAGGAGGTCTTTCCCCAACCCCCTTAATTCTAGGGCCTTCCCACTGTGATTATCTCCAACTCAGCCTGTATGTAGTTTGTCGGTTATTTATATGTTTAGACTGAACTTCTTGAGAGCAGGGGCTCTCTCTTTTGTTTTTCTTTGTATCCCCCATGCTTAACACAATGCCTGGCATAGAGCAGTTGATACTTTATTGTTGTTGGTCCTTCCTTCTTGAAGAGGACCACGACATCAGGGAGGAGATTCCATGACATGCAAGTGAGTTAGATTTAAGTGAGGGAGGGTATGCAAGATCACTTTCCCCTCCAGAGCCATCTGGGTCCAGGGGCTAGATAGAGACCAGGAGGACTGGAAATGGCCCTGGATGCAGTGGGAGACCATGGCCTCTTTAAGCTAAGTCCTTAAGAGGTCTCAGTTTGACTGCCTTAGTCAATGAATTGTCAATTGATGCTTAATAATGTTTACTGACTAAGTGATTGGATTATAGTATAAGTGGATAGAACTATATAGAACTTATAGAACTAGAACCCATTCAGAACTCTTTTGGTAAACAATATATTTCCCCTTTCGTTTCCCTGCTCAAGTCCTCTTTGGGGAAGCAGAAAAGCCAACATCTTCAAAGGTATAAAGTTCTCAGGAGTCCAGGACAAGAGCAGAGAATTCAAGAACTCAGGTTCCCTTCCTGGGAAGCAGGAGGAAGGTAAACAGGAATGGTTACTCTCAGATCTCAAATACCACCTACTGCCAATACTCTTCCCCAAATTCCCAAGCAATTAAATCGTAATATTAATACATACTGGCTGATGTTAGTGGGTTAAAGGTGCCCAGGTCGATAAGGTCATTTACCAGCTGGGGAGCAGACTGGTAGAGGAGGAGGTGACATGAGGAGACTCTCTGGAGATGAACTCTGATAGAGAGAAAAATATAGAGAGAAACTTAGTACAGAAAACACAATGATTGGGCAATCATATCACAGAGCTGGAAAAGAGTACCATCAATAGGAGTGGGCAGCTGGGGAAAGCAAGGCTTTGCAGGGAGGAAGGGCAGAAGTAAAGGGTTAAAGCAAAGTCTGGGGGGGGGGAATTAATAATAGCATATTCAGGAGTTGTGGTAGAAAGCAGCCTGAGGGAAGTTACCTCAGTGAGAAGAAAGTATGTCTGTGATTAGGTATGAAGAAGAATGATTCAGGTCTCAGAGTAGGAATGTCTATACAGTGGGCCCCAAAGAACATGAGATGGGAACCATGAAACTACAGAATGTAAGAACTGGGAGAGGGGACTTAGGAATGTAGACAAACCATCTCATTTTGCAAAGGAAACAAGAGGCTCAAAGGGGAAGAATGGTTTAAGATCCTACAACAGAGTCCCATTAGAATCTAGACTGCAGAATGCTCCACTGTGGCTCAGATTCTGGACAGCTAGATTTTAAACTCTGCTTAACAGTTATTATCGGGGCTTCCCCACCTATCCACTCCCCACAAAATGAAGGAAACAGACTTTATTTCAGGGCTTAAAGCTGGAAGGAAGCTTACACTCAATTCAAAAAGCATTTTATCACATGCTCCTTTTTTTTCTGGGTGCCAAATTCTAAGAAGACAAACTGAAAACAAGCCTTGTTGTCAAGGGACTTCCCTAAAGATCCCCTGCCCCAACCTCCCTGTTTGACTAATGCACAATGATTAATAACAGGGTCAGACTGGGAGACTCTATCCAGTCTTACCTAATTTCAAATCCAGCCTCAGAAATTTATTAGCCATGTGACCTTGGGCAAGTCACTTAAAAAAAAAAAAATTACTTGCCTCAGTTTCCCCACTTGTAAAATAGGGATAATAAAAGTACCCACCTCCCAGGGTTGTCTTGAGGATCAAATGTGATAAAAATTGCCAAGTTTTTACTTGGCACAGTGCCTGGCACACAGGAAGCACTATATAAATTATTATTACATATAAATTGACATCTAAGTTTGGCTACTATTGTTATCATTATGGCTGATGATGATGTTTTCTGAATTACCAGGCACGGGTTAGTATCTGGGCTGAAAGGGACCTCAGAGGCTGGAGTCCAACCTCCTCGTGGTACCAAAGGACCCTGAGGTTGACAGGACAAATGACGTGCCCCAAATCACAGAGGAAGAGTGTGCAGAACTCGAACCTGGGGCTTCACTGCCCACGTAGTCCAGTTTGGACGCGCCACGGATGCTACGGAAAGGGGCGGGGAAGAAGAGAGGCGGCCTTAGAGGCACTTATTAATTGAAAGAGAGACAGAAGGGGAGGCGAAGGGCGGGGCAGGGGGGAGGGGAAGCCGGTACCGGAGCCGAAAGTTGCGCACGGGGTCCCGCGAGCGATACACGGCCTCCCCGGTGTCGGTACTCCAGCCTGGGTCAGCCATGGCCACTGCTTTGCTGCGCCTGCGCGAGGAAAACGAGCGCTCGCGCGCCCTGGGTTCCCCTGGCAACGGAGCACGCCGGGAAAAGCCCAGTGCCGGGCGGGATGATGATGTCATCCTAGCTCTGGACTGATTGGCTGACTCTCTTTGTCCTAAAATTGGGCGGGCGACTGAGAACGGAGGGCGTCTCTTCATCTGGGGAGCGCAAGCTAGAATCTAGAGAAGGGTGGTTCGTAAGATTCCCCCCTAGATCTCAGGGGACCCAAATTTGTTTTCATTATACTCAAAGAGAAATTTAGCACTTCCTGATTCTAGGAAGGGGTCCAAGTTACGCCTAAAAGAGTGAAGAACCCTTAGCTAGAGCATCTCATCCAATCCGGTCATTTTACCGTGTAGGAAACTGACAGAGGTTAAGAGATTTTTCTCTAAGTTGCACAGGTCAAAGGCAATCAATAAACATTCATTAAGCTAATAGGAAGCAGCTGGACCTGAAGTCTGGCCAGACAAGTTCAAATGCTGCCTCACCTACTGTATGACCCTGGACACTGGCTGCCTCAGTTTTCTCATCTGTAAAAACAAAAACACCTACTTCCTAGGGTGGTGAGAGTAAAATGAGATGATATGTGAAGTACTTTGTAAACTTCGAAGTACTAAATGCTGTTATTATGTGGCACATGCTGGCAGTGTGCTAATGCAGATTCGTTAGCTAATTAGATGTGCTAATAAAAATGCAGAAAAATAAAAAAAGCTCTGTCATCAATTAGCTTGCCTTCTCTAAAAAAAAAAGTCCAATTTGTATCGATAGCTTTCATTTTTATATCATCTTGATTTCATAACAATAAAAAAGGCAGGGAGGAAAAGTTCAGCAAGAATTACCATACCACCAACAAAGCCTGACAATATGTATTTTCATATTCATTGTCCCACCAACCTCTGAAAAGAAGAAAGGGAGATGTTTTCTCTCATTGCATTCTAGGGAACAAGCTTGGTCATTATTCACACAGAATTTGTTTTCCCTTTTGTATTTTTAAATTATTTTTTTCAATTAAGAAACATTTAATTGGGGGCACCAGCCCTGAAGTCAGGAGGACCCGAGTTCAAATTTGGTCTCAGACACTTAACGTTCCTTAGCTGTGTGACCCTGGGCAAGTCATTTAACCCCAATTGCCTCAGGGAAAAAACACATTTAATTTATTAATCTGTGGCTCCCACTGACTCCCCCAAAAAAACCTGAACCCTGAAACAAAGCCCTTTGTACACAGCTGCTTAATCCAGCAAAATAAATGTAATGCTCAGGGAGAAACTGAGGCAGTATCACACATGGAAATTAGGTAATGCTTTATTGATGTTAATTGAGAGTTCAGAATCCATAGCTATGGATTGATCAGGACTGGTGGGATTTGTGTCTCAAAGCACACAGTCCAGGCCAGAGACTAACACAGCCACAGCCATGTTAGCCGACTGAATACAAAGTACTCAGTAGCCATGTTAGCTGACTGAATACAAAGTACACAGCAGCTTCATCAAGGAACTTCAAACATTATATAGGGTCCTATAGCTCAGGGAGACAAAGAACTCATGGGAACAGCTGAGCACATCTGGTATCCAAGGAAACCATAAATTCAGTTCTGACAGGTTAAGGAGTAAGGAGCCTTGCCAAAGCAGGCTGCTTGTCTGGGTCATAGATAGAAAAGGGGAGGTCAAGGCTGGCCATCTGGAGGTTTCATGATTACTTTGGAATGTGAGTCCAATTATTTCTGAAGGTCAGGAAGTGGGGATTGCTATTCTGGGACAGAGCAATTAAGGGAGATTGAAACAGCAATTAAGGGAGACTGATACTGCAACTGAAGGAAACTGAGACAGTAACTGAGGGAGACTGAGACAGTAACTGAGGGAAACTGAGACAGGCACAACACAAATTCTCATGTTAGCTATGTTCTCAAATGTATATCTCTTTCTTCATTTATGTTCATTACCTTTTTGTCAGAAGGTGAATACTGTTTTCTTTTTTGTAGATGTGGTTTCTCAATGCATTGATCAGAGTTCTCAAGTCTTTCAAAGTTCTTTTTCTCTGTAATGCTGTTATCCTTGAGAATAATAATTTTTTCTCCTACTTCTGCTCAATTTCTTCTAAATCAATTCATATGTTTTCCCAATTTCCTCTAAAAAATCTGTTTCATTATTCCTTGTGATGTACAATATTATTCTAGTATATTCACATACCACAATTTGTTAAGCCATTCCCCAATAAGATAACCTCCTTAAGTTTCCAATATTTAGCTACCATGAAAAAGCTACTAGATTTTTTTCCTCTTTGATTTCTTTGTAGTATAGGCCCAAACTATATAGCTAGGTCAAAGGGTGTCCAGAGTTTGAAAACTTTCTGGAATAGTTCTACACTGTTTTGAGAATGGCTGCAATAATTCATAACTCCATTAACAATTCACTAGTGTGCCTACTGGGGGCAATTAAGTGGCATAGTGGATAGAATGCTGGGCCTGGTGTCAAGATCTAAATTTAAATCCTGATTCAGTCACTTATTAGTTGTGTGACTTTGAGCAAGTCAGTCTCTATTTGCCTCAATTTCCTCATCTGTAAAATTAGGATAATAATAGCATCTACTTATCAGTGTTGTTATAACTCTCAAATGAGATAATAATCATAAAGCACTTTGCATAGTACCTGGCACATCATAACTTCTATGTAAATGTTAGTTATTATTATTTTCCTACAGCTCCTACAAAATGTGTCATTTCCTATTTTTATCATCTTTCTCAATTGGATAGATGAGCTGGAGTCTCAGGTTTGCCTTAATTTACATTTCTTTAATTATTAGAGATTTAGAGCATTTTTTCACATGATAGTTTATTACTTAGATTTCTTCTCTCTATTCATATCTCTTGATAGTTGTCTATTGGAAAATGGCTCTTACTCTCATAAATTTAAATGTGTTCCTTTAAAATCTTGGATATGAGGCTTTTATCTTTTTTTTAATTTACTGAAATGGTTTAATAACAAATTCAGATCCTATGAATTCAGTTACATATCTTATTCTGTTGAAGGAAGCCTCTATAGGCGTTTGTAAAAGCAGAATGAAAAGCTCATAGGTACAGAGATTTCATGATGTCACACAGAAGAAAGGAGGACTCCATCTGTACACTGTTTCCTTTACTCCATCTCCAATAATAGAAAATTGGATGCTTCCAAAATCAGTTAGGAAAAGAGAGGTCTCTTGGTGTAGTAAGTACTTTCTCACTATTGGGCACTGGTTGAAAACTATTTTCCATGCAGTTCTGGGAAGATCAAATATGGAAGTATAGACCTGGTTACCACGGCAGATGCTTGCCAAATTTCATCATATCAATTTAGTGCAATGACAGGAATCAGAAAATGGCATGTAAGGGAAGAACTTGACCCAAATCTAGTTTTAATGAGTTTAAGTAACATAGAAAAGGACTTTAAAATATCAGATTCTCAATTTTACCTATGAGTATGCATGCACAGGACAGGAGGAGTCAAATCAATAACATTTTTAATGTCATTTAATAACATTATTGTGTTTCTAATAAAATGCACTGAAAATCAGCCTGGATCCAAAGTTCGATATGAGGCTTTTATCGAAGAAGTTTATGGCAAAGATTTATTCCCAGTTACCAATTTCCCTTCAAATTTTTATAACATTCATCTTGCTTATACAAAAACTTAAATTTTCTAGAATCTAGAATCTAAAAAAGCTTATTTTATCTTATACAATCCATTCTATCCCTTATTTAGTGATAAATTTGCATTTATCACTATATATGTAATTTTAAAATTATACAAAGTTATAAATTTAGGGATAAACTATTCCTCTATCAATCCAAAAGGTAATTTCTTCCTTGCTTCTCCAATTTGTTTGTGATATAACCTTTTATATCTAGTTTATATATCCATTTGGAATATATCTTGGTGGATGGTATGAGATATTGGTCTAAAACTAATTTCTGCCAAATTGCTATACAGTTTTCCCAGCAGTTTTTGTGAGTTCTTCCCTCAGTAATTGGAGTCTTTAGGTTTATCAAACACCAAACTACTGTGTAAGTTTGCTTCTGTATATTGTTTACCTAATCTGTTTTACTGATCTACCTTTCTACTTTTCAACCAGTACCAAGTCATTTTTTAAATAATTATCGCTATCATACAGTTTGAATTTGATACTGACAGAGCTCTTTCTTTTTCCACTTCTTTTCATGATCACCCTTGAGAATCTTGATCTTTTGTTCATTCACATAAATTTCATCATCATTTATTTAGATTTATAAAATGCTCTTGAGAGTTTGACACAACACTGAATGCATAAATTAATTTACTCAGTTATCATTTTTATTATATTGATTTGACCTATCCATTTATAATTATCATTTTTCCAATTACATGAAAAAATAAATATGTCTTTATTTTGTTTCTAAGGAACTTACATGCTGTTGGGGAAGGGGGAAGAAATGTATACAAGCAAGTAAATTCAAGTTACATACAAAATGAGTTGAGTAATTGAAGAATGAGAGGGGAACAATAATAAAGGAAATATATAGCAATATAACTTGGGATTAAAGAGTAAAACAAAGGTTAACTGATCAAATTGGGAATCACCATAAAATAAGGGGCTTGGATTTGAAGCCAGGTCTTCTGATTCCAAACCTGTGCTCTTCCCAAGATATATTGTAATTGAAAGGGAAGGTTGAACCAGGATTATTGTTAGGCCTTAAAATCCAAATGCATTTCTCTTTCCACTTTACCTGCTGTTACCAGTGAGCACTAATATGGCTGAAACATCTTATGATGAGTGGTAAGCTTGCAAAAAACCCAGGGGGAGGGAGACAACATAGAAAAGTAAATTAGTCTTCAATTTAGAGACAGAGAACCTCAGGTTCACTTTCCAGCTCTGCCTTCCATATGACCTTGAACAAATCAATTAATTTTCCTGGACTTCATTTTCCTCATCTATGAAAAATACAGAGGTTGGACTAAATAACTTCTAAGTTCTTTACAGTTGTCATATCCTAATGCAAACAAAGTGCAAATAGTAAGATTGCCAAAAGTATTTTGTCCAAAGGCCTATTCAACTCTTAGAATGAAAGAAAGGTTTTTGTCTTCCTTGTTCTGGGACCCATTTTGCCCAGAACATTTAGTTCCCCAAATAACAGCTAATTCACTTGTCTTAGCAGGATTAGTATGGGATACAGGCTGCCTGTAGTTTGAAATTTTATGTATTACTCCTGTCACTAAAACATTTGGAACAATTTTGAAATTCTTAATCTGGTTTTTCGTCCACTGACTCCTTGAACAAATGAGGCATTCTTCCCAAGAGGCCAGGACAAGGTGATGACATGCACCAAGACAGGGGAATAGATTCTTGGAAAATTTAACAAGAGACTCACTGAGCAATGTTGTGTATTTATTCACCATGCAAGAAAGGAAAAACAAGGAAGTTATCAGCACAGCTTTAGAGGAAGTGACATGAGATTGTATTCTTTTAAAACCAGATTCTTTCAGGGTCTAAGCTAGTTCTTGGTGATTGATCTATCAAGTTTGGAAGCTTTGATTTACTAAAAGCCAGCAAAGTATTATTCAGTGTTAGTGTTTCAATGGACTGGAATGTACTCCCTACTGGAAAACAATCATATATTTT
>JAJPUD010011243.1:0-50663 GCA_023553655.1 Myrmecobius fasciatus | reverse complement strand
TAGCAGACTGGATTAAAAGCCAGAATCCTACAATATGTTGTTTACAAGAAACACATCTAAAACATAGAGATACATACAGAGTGAAGGTAAAGGGCTGGAGCAGAATCTTCTATGCTTCAGGTGAACAAAGAAAGGCAGGGGTAGCAATCCTTATCTCGGATCAAGTAAAAACAAAAATAGATCTAATTAAAAGAGATAAGGAAGGAAACTACATTTTACTAAAGGGTTCCATAGACAATGAAGCAGTATCAATACTTAACATATATGCACCAAGTGGTATAGCATCCAAATTCCTAGAGGAGAAGTTAAGAGAGATGCAAGGAGAAATAGACAGTAATACTATACTAGTGGGAGATCTCAACCTTGCTCTCTCAGAATTAGATAAATCAAATTCCAAAATAAATAAGAAAGAAGTTAGGGAGGTTAACAAAAGGCTAGAAAAGTTAGGTATGATAGATCTCTGGAGGAAATTGAATGGTGATAGAAGGGAGTATACTTTTTTCTCAGGGGTTCATGGAACTTATACAAAAATTGATCATGTGTTAGGGCATAAAAACCTCAAAATCAATTGCAGAAAAGCAGAAATAGTAAATGCATCCTTCTCAGATCATGATGCAATAAAACTCACATGTAATATAAGGCCAGGAGAAAATAGGCCACAAGTTATTTGGAAATTAAATAATCTAATCCTGAAGAACGAATGGGTGAAAGAGCAAATTATAGACACAATCGAAAATTTCATCCAGGAGAATGACAACAATGAGACAACATACCAAAATTTGTGGGACTCGGCTAAAGCGGTTATAAGGGGTAATTTTATATCTCTAGATGCTTACTTGCGTAAAACAGAGAAGGAGAAGATTAATGAACTGGGCTTACAATTAAAAAAGCTAGAAAAAGACCAAATTACAAACCCTCAATTAAATACCAAATTGGAAATTCTGAAAATTAAAGGGGAGATCAATAAAATTGAAAATAAGAAAACTATTGAATTAATAAATAAAAGTAAGAGTTGGTTTTATGAAAAAACCAACAAAATAGATAAGCCTTTAGTTAATTTGATTAGAAAAAGAAAAGAGGAAAATCAAATTATTAGTCTCAAAAATGATAAGGGAGAACTTTCCTCCAATGAAGAGGAAATTAGAGTAATAATTAGGAGTTTCTTTGCCCAACTTTATGCCAATAAATTTGAGAATGTAAATGAAATGGAGGAGTATCTACAAAAATATAGATTGCCCAGATTAACAGAAGAGGAAATAAATTATTTAAATAGCCCTATTTCAGAAAAAGAAATAAAATAAATAGTCCTATATGCTTAAATTGAAATAAAGGCAGGGATTCCAGTCATGATCTCAGACAAAGCAATAGTAAAAATAAATCTAATTAAAAGAAAAAGAGACAATCAGGAAAAATACATTTTCCTAAAAGTTATCATAGAAAATGAAGTAATAATAATTTTTTTGCTGTAACTTTCTCTTTTAAAAATCTCACTTCTCAAATATATTCTGAATATGAAATAGTAAAATTTATAAAAAATAAGAACCATACCCTAATTAACAAATGGTCAAAGGATATGAATAGAGTTTTCAGAAGAAGAAATTGAAGCTATTATATAGTCATATGAAAAAATATTCTAAATCACTATCAGTTAAAGAAATCAGAATTGTTTTAATTTGCAAGTACCATCTCACACCTATCAGAAATGACAAATACTAGATTAGAGAAAAATAGGTATACTTATGAACTATACAGATCCAACCAATTTGGAACTATGCTCAAAGGTCTGTAAAACTATGTATATTCTTTGACCCAGCAATAGGCTACTAGGTTTGCACATTGGAGATCAAAGATCTTTCTTTGATTTTAAGATCAAAGAAAATGGAAAAAGACCTATAAGTACAGAAGTAATTACAACAGTTCTTTTTTTGTGGTAGAAAAATATTTGGAAATCAAGAGGATGTTCATTAATTGGGGAATGTCTGAACTAAAAGCATATGATTGTACTATTGTGCTATAAAAAAGATGAGATTGATGGTATTAGAAAAATATGGCAAGACCAACATGAACTCATTCAAATTGAGAAAAACTGGAATGTCATTGTGTACAATAACAATACTGTTGTAATGATGATCAACTGTGAAAGACTTGACTACTCTCATTAATATATTGATCCAAGAGAATTCCAAAGGACTATCCATCCAAGAAAGAGAACTGATGAACTCTAGAGTACAAATTTAATTTTTTCACATTATTTTTCTTGCTTTTTTTGACATATGGCTAATATAGAAATGATTTGCAGGTTCACATATAAAATTTGCTTGCCTTCTTCCGACAGAATTTGGAACTCAAATTAAAAAAAAAAGTTAAAAATAAGTAAATAAAATTTTTGGGAAATAAATGAATCTCTTCTTGATAAATGGAGCAATTGTGTCAGAGAAAACTTAATCATTAATGTTTTAATCTCTCTTGAATTTCATGTGACTTTTAATCTGTAGAGCAGTAATGTATCATTTTGAAAATTTGAAAGAGATAAGGAAGGAATTAAATGAAATGTTTGTGTTTTTTCCTAGGTATATTTCTAGATGAGCCCTCTAGACTGACTGCCTTTGATTTGATTTAAGTTGATTTCTGTGGTGATCTCAGTGACTAACTTCCTCATAATTCATTAGACTTGCTGTGTGGCTGATTTCATTTATTTATCAAGGTGGCCAAAGGAATAAGCTTGCTTGTTTCACTGTCTGCTTTTCTATGTCATAGCCAGAGATTATATATCTGATTATTTCTTAAATAGACTTCCTTTCAGAATTCTGGTTATGTGATATCATATAATATGAGTAGTAACAGTTCATAGTTCACTTCTATTTTCTTTGTTCATTGACTTCATCCCCTTTCAGTGACTCCATCCCTACCTATAGCAAATCCAATCCAATCTAATTAACTATACATTTATTAAGCTAAATTATATACAAGACACTGAGTGAGGCTCTGTAGATACAGACAAAATGAAAAATACCTTAAGGAATTTTACATTTTTACAACTAGGGTGAAGTAGTGAACAAATTTAGCCATTTCTATATAGTTATACTATACAACACACACAATTATTTGAGCATCAAGAAAGTATTAACAAACTAGATGGAGTGGAAGTCAAGGAAGGCTTTCTTTAGGAGTTGTCTTGAACTGAGAACCTTGAAGGAAATTAGAAATTCTAAGAGGCAGAGGTGATCAGGGAGGGTATCCCAGGCACAGGATGCAGTTTATGCAAAGTCCTACTGCAGAAGATGGAATTTGATTTCTTTGAGTAGGAAGTAAGCTAATATGGCTGGAATAGAGGGGACTAAAAGAGGTGGGATATGAAACATACCTGAAAAAGTTGTCCATAGCCTAACTGCACCTAATTGCAAATGACTTTAAAGCAAAGCTGAAGAGTTTATTGCTGAGGCAGTAGGAGCTATTTAAGATATTTGAGCATGGGAGTGACCCTGCCAGCCTTGTGCTTTAAGAAAATTATTTTGACCATCTGTGTGGAGGATGAATTGGAGAGAGGAAAGAAACTGGAAGTTTAAGTAGTGATTCAATAAGTCTGAACTAGGGAGGTAACTGTGTAAATAGAGATGAAAGGATAGACTTGATATATTTTGTGAAAATCTGCAAGACCTAGCAGCTGATTGAACATGGCAGAAGTAGGGATGGGGAAAGGTGAAAAGAGACAGAAGAGTGTGTAGGAAGACAGAGGTTGTAAACCTGGGAAACTGGAATACTGATGGTGCCCTCCACAGAAGTAAGGAATTTAGAAGAGGCTAAGTTTTGGTAGAGTTGGGAAAAGATAATGAGTTCTAGTTTGAGGGGGCCTACAGGACATCCAGTTGGAGATATCCAAGATGTAGATAATGATGTAGGACTGGGACTCAGGAAAGGGATAATATACTATATAGATCTGGACAGCTCTTTAAGACTAGAAGTTGCAGAACAGATATTGACCTGCATTGGTAGAGGGAGTTTCCTCACTTGGGTTCAATGAAATCATGGGTCTTATCCCCCCAAAAGCAATGTAGTAAATATAAAATTTATAGGCACATTAAAAAGACAAATAATTTGTTCTTGTACAGATTTTAGTAAAATTTCATTTTTGTTTAAAACCTTTCTGAATGAATGAGAAAGCACTCAAAGTATTTAAATATGTACCAAGCTCTTTGTTAAGTACTGAGATATAAAAAGAAAAAAAAAATGACTTCCTCCTCTCTGGAAGTCCATTCAGGGAGATGAGACAAATGATAAGAATTCAAATTCAGGGCCTATTGTCTGGTCTGGGGATTATAGGAATGTAGTGGCAGGATAAGGCCTAGAGAACCTTAGGATACAATGGCACATCAGATGGTAAAACCTGATTTTCTGCTATCATACTTGGAAAGATTGTAATTGATAATTCCCCATTCATCTAAGTGTTATGAGTAACCACTTCACTGCCCACTTAGAAAGTGGGGAGAGGGCTAACAGGTCTGAGTGGATCCAGATAGTGTATGATCAGCTTTTCATGCGCTTTGACTCCCCAGCAAAATTTTAAGTCTCCCAAATGGTCATGTCCCTTTTTTGAAGGGCTGTAAGGGAGGCCATAGTTGTCCAAATAGCAAGAGGGACAGTTAAGGGGAATTGATAGGCCCTAACTGGTGGCTGTTCCTACCTGGTACTCACATGGGAGTTTGGGGGAGAGAGAGAGAAAGGATGTCTGAAGAATACTCCCTGGCAGCTGTTTTACTCAGCCAACTCAAATGGGGCCTTAGTTTAATTAAGGGGTGTGCTGGAGATAGATCAAATCAGCTCAGGAGAGATTGTTAAATTTTCAATATGAACATTTAACACCTTGGAAATATGGTAAATGTCAAAAATCAGGGACTGATTTTTTAAATTGGATTTAAATGGAGAAAACAATAATGCAGCTTGAACTTTAAAGTGTGCCATTTTGTATACTTTTTTTCCCCAAGAGAGTTGGTTGCTCAAAATTTAGGAGTACACCCTTGCATGAGAGGGAGAGCTATCCTTGGGAACATTTATGATTGAGTATCTAATGGTTATTAGGAGAAGTAGAACAGAAAGAGAACAGAACTCTGGCATGTGGAGAACCCTAAAGTTTGGGGAAACTCCAGAGAGGATACTTATTGAAAGTGGATCTTCTCCTATGTTGTATGCATAGACCATGGGTTTTATGACTATATTGAGGTAGGCAACAAAAGGCTGGGGGGCTTTGTAATCTGCGCTAATTATCACAGAATAAGATGTTATGGACAACTTTTGCAGTAAACCCACAGATACTTTCTCAGAATTAAGTTTTTTATAAAATACATAAGATTACAAAGGAAACCTTTTTGTATTGAAATAATATTTTAAAAATAAGTTCATGACTGAAACACTCATCTTTTAGAGCATTTTAAAAAGTAAACCAACTCTTAGTTACCTTTTAAAAAAGATATCCTATCACAAATTGTTATCAGTAATCTTTGGAGGACTGTAATGATGAAGCAGCCTTGATGGGTCTATTCACTGAGGATTTATTAAGTTCCTATTATGTATGTACTAAGCACTGTGCTGGATGCAATACCTGATTGACTTACATCTGATTCCCCAGCAGTCTCTGCAAAGAGCAAAGAGAATACTCAGGGTAAAGCTAATGGACCCAATCTGGATGAGAGTATAAGTAGAAAGCAAGTTAGGAGGGTATGTGCCAGGAGCCCTATGGTGGGCAACTTTCTGTTGAGGATGCTTTTCTAAAACGAGATGCACTTATTCTTGATATCAGTGTGCAACTCCTGAGGCCCTTTCAGTGTGGTGGGGTCTACTATAGCCCCTTCACTGGCAAATCTTCAAAAACCCAGTCCTTCTGCCTTGATGTGGATAAGTCATGCAATGGGATTTCAATGAAGTTAAAATAAATGGGTTTTATTTTTGCTACATTTTATTTGGAAACAAGTTCTCTGTGGTTCTACTTTGGATGTTTTTAGTTTGGATGTAGCTCAATTGATCTCTTCTAATGTTATGTTATATTCTGGGGTAGAAAATTAAACACAAAGATCTGTAAGGACCATGTAGGACCTGTAGCATACATGGGTCCAGTAGAGCACAGAAGTATCTTGAAAGAACTGGTCTTGTCACAGCTGTGGTTGAATGTTTGGTCATGAACAACTGTCAGTGGAGAAATGTGAAGTGAGATTGGGGGAATCAAGAGTGTCTACAGGGTAAAGGGGGGATTAGGACGACAGGGAGTAAGGGGATTGTGTCTGGTGTGTAAATCAGGGCACTCAGAGAAAGAAAGTCAACCTTAGATCAATACTCAAGAAGTAGAGCCAATAATCAGGTAATAATCAGAGTGGTTAGAGTTCAAAAAGCTGAAATGAATCCTGGAGGGCCTTCTGTCTGTGCTAGATTCTTTTAATTTGCCTGGATGGTGAAGGTGCTCTGCCTGTATTTGTATCTTTTTAAGAAAGGTTCCTCGTGGCAATGGGCTCCAACTCCAGCTTCCCCACTGCTCTTCTTTCTCTCCTCCACTTCCCAGGATCTCAGATGTGGGAATCCAGGGTCTGAGTATGATAAGATCAATAATGATAGAATACTTTGGGTGCCTTGGGGCATGAACGCATTTTGCTTTTTTTCCCAGGTCCCATCCTTTCCAACTGTGTGTTGGTAAATATTTATGAGCATTTTAAAGTTTAATCTGCATTACTACTAATGTTACATCATTTTACATCTAAACAATAAAACAGATCAAATTCTGATTTATAAAGTTTGCTGATTTCTGAGATGTAAATGCTTATACTAAATTTTTAAAAATAGGATCTCTGGCTCTAACACTCTGGGTCATTTGGGACATACATGTTTTTCTCAGGATACTAAATATTATGTTCACTCACACTGACATTTGATGACTATGATTCTCTGGACTGAACTTTTTCTCCTCTCAAGACTTTTGGTGATAATTGAAAAATAGGTGTAGGAAGGACATAAAGACAGATAGCTGACATATAGGGAAAAGTTGCATGGGGCAGTCTTCTAGTTTCTGGGACGGCACCTACACCATTCAGGCAGATTAAAACAATCTAGGACGGACAGAGGGACCTTCTGATCCCTCACTCAGGAGAACTCTGTAATGGAAGAATGGGTACTTCTCAACAAAATTCTCTCTAGGTGCCTGAGATGTTTTGGGGGATGGTTTTGAGATTCATCAAACACTCAGTGACATAGTGAGTAAGTATACTGGTACTGTGATAGATTATGATAGACTTGGGGACTAGATCTGGGACTATATAAGAACTCCCAGATGATGGAACTCTTTTTTTCAAACCATTTTGACACTTTCCCCCTAAGAAACTAGAGGTGGGGTCACACAGTGAGAATGAGTCACCTCTTCTAGACTCCAAAGTTAGCTGTCTACTAGGCCATGATGCCTTTTACAAAAAAATCAAATACATTCCTGACCTCAAAGAACCTCTAGCATTGTAGTGTCAATAAGACATATTCACAAATTAGTATATAAGTGTAGATAGAGAAGTAAAGATGGCTCCAAGAACAGGAGGGTCACTTCTATCAGGTGCATCAAGGAAAAGCCACAAGGAGATTTAATTTTGACCAGGATTTTTTATAAATGGTGTCATGGAAGCCATCTAATTTTCATGATTTGGAGTTGGAGATGAGGGGTTAACTCAGGGATGCTTCTGTTGAACAATTTATCATGACTAGTTGAGAGTAGCAACATATTAGCTGAACTCACATTGCAATTCCATTGATATTATACAACTCTTAGCAAGAAAGAAGCAGAATGAGAAATTGAGGCATAGAATGAAGGGGCAGGTAGAAATGTATGATGTGGTTGCACCTGTATCAAACAGAATAAAGATACGTCAAGAAAAATTTAAGTGAGAAGTAACAACAAAGCCTAGAACCAAGGCTCAAGAGAGGTCACAATTCAAATCAGCATGGTTTAAATTAGTCCACAGATAGTGCTTCTGTACATCCTGGATCCTTGTGGACTGTTGGGCAGGTGTGGCTCTCTATCTTGGGGCCTTCAAGTTCCAAGACCCCAGGGCCCTCATAAGTAAGACATAGGGGAGAAAAAAACATGAAATATTAGTCTCCTTCAGGAATGTGGTCTTGCCTGGTCTCAATTGCTTTGGAGCCTCAGAGAATATGTAGGAGACAACATATCAATGCTGTGAGGAAACCTTTTGGTTGTACTCTTACTGTTTGTAATCATTTGACCAAGGGAAGATATAATAATGTGTATGCATGAGATTATTAAACATTTTAAAAATAAAATATCTTAAAGGACTTTTGGCACATATTGCTACCATAACCAAAATTCATTTAATTAGATTCCAAACTGGAACAGATTCCTGCTCAAGAAGAGCACTTTGTGAGTTAAGGACTCAGAGATTTTGTGCTTGGTCCTTGCTACTATATCCAACTCTACCTAAGGGTAAAAGCTACAGTCAATTTCTGGTGACATCATAGTCTTGGAATCAGGAAGACCTGAGTTTGAATATTTCCTCAGACTCTTCCTGGCTGGTTGTTTCCTGAGCAAATCAATTAATCTTTGTCACACTCATCAAGTTCCTCACCTGTTAAATGGAGATAATAGCACCTACCTTCCAAGGTTGTTATGAAGAACAAATGAGAACGTGTAAAATGCTTTGTAAACCTTAAAGGATTCTATAAATGCTAGTTCTTATTAGTATCATCATTGCTATTGATAGGAATCCAGATTTTGTTAAATTGTGTTACATTAATAATTCCTACCTCTAGTAGAATCTACTGTTTTTAAATTGGAAGACAATAGGGAAATTATATCACTCAGGAAAAATTTTGTAGCAAACCTCCCTAAAATGCATTCTTTAGTTAAATGGGTCATTGCTACCAAATCCTTACTATTTCATACCATGATCCCAGAATTTTAGAGCTAGAAGGGATCTTAGGGACCACCTTGTCCTACATCCTTCTTTAATAGAAGGGGAAAATGGGTCTGAGAGGTGAATGAAGTGATAAGCTCAAGTCAACAGTCATGCAAAACCAGTCTTAGAATGCAGCTTTTTTTATTTTAACAAATTCATTTTGCTTAAACTAAGGCTTCTTCTTTTCTGTGTTATGGGCCTTGTTGACAAATTAGTAAAACCTATGGACTCCTCAAAATAATGTTTTTTAATTCCTAAAATACATAGGAAGATAAAGGAAACATTATAATGGAAATAGCTATCATTACTTTAAAAAATTGGTGATATTTAGCATACATACCTATTAATGTATTTGATAAGACAATACATTTAAAAATAGAGGCAAATTAAAGTTACTTTTTAAAGATTTGTCAATGTGAAGATTGTTGTTGCTTAGTTTGATAAAAACATTAAATTTGGGGGTGAAATTTGACACAATATACATATTATGTTGGACATCCAATTAATTTTCAATTGTGATAAATGAAAATGGTTTGTTTTTAATTGGTGACAATCTCAGATACTGCTAGTTCTAACTATAGCTTATTTCCTATGTTCATAATTGGAACAAAATGACAGAAGTTAGTGAAAATAAGGATGCAATTTGTTTCCTCATCTACATTAATAACCCTCCTGAAATCTATCTATTGACCCTCTTTGGGCCAATGGATCCCAAGTGGCATATGAATTGAGAAATTTGAAGGAAGTTGGGAATTCTCAAATGTGCAGGTAAGGAAGGAGTACATTTCAGGATTGAGGAATGACTATACAAAGCTCTAATGTCACAGATAGAATGTCAGGAGTAGGAAATAGTGAGCGGACTTGTATGAACAGGAAACATTTGAAGGGAAGTTTTATGAAATACAACTGGAAAGGTAGGCTGGAAAAAAATTGTGTAGGGCTTTTAAATGCCACAATGGGAAACATATTTTAGAGTCACTAGGGAACCACTGAAGATTGTTGATCAGGGGAATGTCATGGCCAGGCTTGTGCCTTGGAGAGATTATTTTGGCAGCTATGTAGAGGATAGCTCAGAAGTGAGGAGAGATGGAAGCTGAGAGTATGACCTGATCTGGGATGATGGCTATATGAATAGAGAGGTGACAAATTTGAAATATTGTCAATGTACCCCATCATGTATTCATGTTGGATATGGCTGACTCCAAATAGGAGGTGGAAAAATGTCAGAATTTTTCAAGGAGACTATGAAGTAGTAGAGCAGTAATATTATTTAATGTGAACTGACAGTTCCTAAGGAAGCTAGAGATTCTGTAAACTGGAGGCACAAGGGGTAGAACATTCTAGGCATGGAAAGGAGCATGAAGATAGGCCATGGAGTCAGAAAATGGAATTTCATGCACCAGGAGGAATAAAACAGATCAATTCGGCTGGCATGTAAAGTACATGAGGGGCAGTAATATGTGGGCATACTGGAAAGATAAAGAGTGGAACTTAATTGTGTAGAGCTTCAAATGTCAAAGGAATTTCAGAGGAAATAAAGTCACTGAAGTTTTTTGAGAAGGGGTATGACCAATGGGGTCAGATCCCTGCATTAGGAATAACAGTTGGCAATATAGAGGATAGGCTGGAAAGCAGAGAAGTATGGGGCATGGAAGGCAATAAGGAGATAATCATGATGACCTAGTCAAGGGATGATAAGGGTGTGGACTAGGGTGGTATCTTTGTGAGTGGACTAGGACAAGAGATATTGTAGAGTTATTAGGAGTATAGGGAAGAAAGTTTAATTTTGAGGTTGAAAATCTGATTAGGAAAATGGAGCTGCTCTCAACAGAAACAGAAAATTAGGACGAGATATAGGTTTTGAAAGGTATAGGTTGTACCCTGTAACTTAATAGGCAAAATTCCAGATACCTATTTCTTCTTTTGAGAAGAGAAAGGGACTTATGGAAGAAGGGAAAATGATGATTACTATCCCCAGTAGCACCTTGGCAATTGATAGAGGTATTGCTGCTCCAAGGATCCTTAGATCCTGGCCCCCACAGCATCTGGATTTTCTTTCCCTCCAATCCTGGGCCAAGCAGGCCTTGGTGATGGCCAGCTGACAAGTTTGGAGGTGGAGCAACCTTACACTCCCTTTCCTTTGTGCCTGGGTATCCAGGATATACTGTTCTTACCTCCATGCCCCAGTAACAGCTTTCACTTGGATGGGAGGCATCCAAGTTGTTGCAACATGAAGGGCTATGTGAAGAAGAGATATCTGGCTCTGACTGGAAGGTCCCATAGCTTAAAACAAGGTTGGTTAGAGACAGGAGAACCTAGTTTTACCTTGTGAACATCTTCCATAGATAGGCTATCCATGGAGCCAGATTGCTATCCTTAAGATTCTTTGGTGCCTAGGGAAATACCATGATTTCTCACAATTACTACCCAACTTTCTGTTATACTCTTGTCACTGGTTTCTGCACACAGAGGCAGTCAACTATTTACTTAATTCAGCTCATCCATTTTGCTTAATACCATGAGAATTGACATAAATTAGGGAAAAAAACCACATGCAAATACAAACATTTGGCCTCCTTTGTCATTTTATTCTTTCACTCTGCATTTTTTCTAGTACCCACATTACACATTTCTTCAAAAATGTTAATAAACACCAGCATATTTTATTCAAGCAGAATCATATTTGCTTAAATTATTATATTATTTAAATTTCCTTATCAAAAGTCAGCTTCCAGGAGCACAGTCTTCTTCAAGAAACAGTACCTGGTGACACTGCTGAGTTGGCCTTATCTCTGTGTACTATTTTGTCCTTTAAAACTTTTAATGTATTTCTCTGATACGAAAGTGAGGCTCACTGGTCTGTACTACCTAAGTTTAACATTGGTGCCTCTTAGAAAGATAGGGGCCACATTAGCAAATTTTCAATCTTTAGGAACAATGGCTGTTTTTAAGGATGCCTTTCATAGCCTCATCACCCTGTCTACCATTTCACACTTCAATTCTGTCCCCAGGCTTATGAGGAACAAAATCTTCCATTTATACTTGCTGACCCAGCTAGGTTCTGAGGGATTATTTTGAAGTACTGTTTAAATGAGTTTGGAATAGAACCAATGTGTATTAGAATGGAACTACTATACCAGCTATCTTGGACCAAAGCAATTGCACTCGAGTCTTTAACTTAAATATATTTTCTGTTATTTTTTCTGTGGGTTCATTTAATGTTTCTATAATTTATCCAAGTAGAAAGATCACTGGACTTGGTTTCAGAAAACTAGAGGTCAAGCACTGACTCTGGCACCATTTATGTGATGTTGGCAAGTCATTTCACCTCTGAATCTTAGTATTATTATTTGTAAAATGAATTTGGATTGGGTGATTTCTAAGCCCCTTCAATACCAAATATTCTTTGATGCCATGAAAGTTATGAATCTATTTAATGGGGTTAATGACAAGACATATTTCATAACATTTTCTCTATCTGGAAATTGTAGTGTTAAGAAAATCTTGAATGGAAATATGACAAAAGATTGGATAGGTAAATTAGGGTTATGAACCTGTTATCAAAGGTAAATGGAGTAGTGAAAAGCCTTGAATTCATGTTATACAAGAAGTAGTTGAAAAATAAACTAGGAGAAAAGAAGTCCAAGGGAGATCCTGGTAGCTGTCTTTTGAGTATTATTTTTTTGTAGAAAGGATTAGACCTAATCAATTTTCTCAAAGTGGCAGAACCAACTGTAACAGCTAAGAGTAGCAAAGAGACAAATTTAGGTTTGATTTCAATTAAAAAAATTGCTTATGATTAGAGGTGTCTAAAAGTTTGCTGTCCCATGAGGTAATTGGCTCCCTCTCCTTGGAGGTTTTTAAGCAAAGACTGGTTAACCACTTGCAAGTTATTTTATAGTGGCTATTCTTTTTGTTTATACATTGGATTATATGGCCACTGAGTTTCCTTCTTAAAAGTTCCTTAAAAGTTCTGGGGAAATGAACAGTCCTGGCTTTTTAGGACCTAACTAAAAGAAAGTAGCATTATTTAGGCAGTTTGAAATTGGGTTTGTTTAGAGAGTAATAGCTGCTCTCCCATGAAGACCTGTCAGCTGTTACCAGATAGCTCTTCAGTTATCTTATGGATAGTTTGCAGAACATGTTGATGTAAGATTGTATGCAGGTACACTCTGGAAAGCTATCATTTTTCATTCAATTTAGAATACTGGAGAGGAGCTCCAAATTCCTCTATTACCTGCCAAGGGAGCAATTCTCTTACCATACTGCCAACATGCCATTCTAATCTCTGTTTTATCTTTCTGGTTTGCCAGTCCTATCCATTGAGTTTTTACTGTTTTTAGATTAAAAACTGATTGATTGTCCCTTCTGCCATGTCTGCCATCGTCCCTCTCATATCATCCATATTCTTTCTTAGGTTTACTCTAGCCTGGATCACCAGATTATCTCCTTAGTCTCATTTTTCAGCATCCTTTGGAACATCCACTCTTTTCTTAGCTGACTTGCTTACATCTTCATACTTTTTCAACAAATACTCTAGCTCCTTTCAACTGAAACATGACTTTCCAAGGGTACCACAGCTCCTAAAGTTTAACTTGGAGGGAACTTTCCCTGCTTGCCTCAACTTCTAAGAGCCAGGAGAAAGAACTGTCATACTTAACTACTTCTCACTGCCACTTCTGAGACATTCCCCTCCTACTATTATTGCTCAATAAGCAAGTCTACTTTCCTCCTGAAAATCCATTTTTATTACTCTCTCCTATTCCTTATTGCTGCCACCCACTGAGCTCCGGGCTGTTTTCTCATTTCCCTCAGTGGTTTCAGCACCTGCTTTATTTACTCTCTTGTGTACTGTATCAGCTCCTATCATCAACTTCAACATGCAATTCCTTCATTTCCTTATTAATTCCAGACTCTACTTCAGCCATGAATTGGTATCATAAAAACTAAAGTGTACCAAAATTATGAACTGGGAATTGACACTTTGACAATAATCTATCCTTCCACCTTTCACATTCCTCCTTCCCCTGTGCTAAAAACCTATTCTTTGCTCTACTGTAACCTTGATTCCCATTTCCCTTCTTTATTCTCCAAGTTTAACTCTTCACTCCAGCTTCACTTGCTTCCACACCCAGCTTTGATCCCATAGGTTGCCACTTCACTATCCCCGTATGACTTTATGCTATTCCCAGCCTGCTAGTCTTCAATCCTGGGCATTATCCAATTGGCCTGTTCTTACCCCATGGCTGGTGAAGATCAATGGGGAAAACTTAATGGCATGGCCATTTATTTCACCTCAAGTTTGCTATCACTATCCCTTCACCAACCACTTCATTTCCAGTGTTCACAAGAAGATGAAGGAAAGTTGAAATTGGTGTCAAGAAGTAGGCATGGGAGAAATGATGGCTGCTGGACACAGATGATATAAAAGGTGGGAGCCTCTTTGAGTAGCATATGCATCCAAATCCCCTGAAGAATATGTAGTATTATCTCAAGCTCTCTGGAGCAATAAAGGGAGATTCTGCTTTTAAAACAGTACACAGAATTCTCTGACCAGAACTGAAGAGGAACAAACCTGTTCTCTGATTTGGCAATTCCTTTCTGAAAAATATAAAGGTAGCCATTCCATGGCTTAACAGATCTAGTCTATTTACTGACAGAGGGAAGGAGGAGCAAAGACACATACACATATAGATGCAGTTGTCTAAAGGCACTTTACTCTCCAGCTTCCCACTTTCCTGCCCTCAGAAATTAGACAGCCATCAAAGCTATGCACTTTCATTCACTTCCCTCACTGTTCTTTCTGAATCCCATTGAATCCAAGTCAGTAACTAGGAAATAAAGGTCAACAAAAGATGCAATTTTCTGCTGAGTTATCTGTTGATCAGGCTGGACCACCACCCCCTGCTAGACATTGCTGTGTTTGATGTACTCAAAGACAAGAGTACTGCTCAGAACTAGAAAACATGGGAATTATTATTAACAGACATTTAAGAAATCTTTTCTTTTAAGTTTTAAGTTTACTGAGTATGTGTGTCACATTTAGGTTCTGTCCCATTGGGTATGAGATTGATATGTACCTACATCCATGGAATAATAATTTTTTTCTGGTTTAAGATTTATTGATCTATGGGCAAGGTTAAGGACCTTTAGAATAGGTAGAATTAACGATGCAAGTGACTTAAGTCATGAAACTAGCCCCAGATTCTCATCTTGGGTTATGTTTGATGTAATGTTTCTAAAGTTGCTCCTATTCTCAAGATCCCTATTTGGGAAAGTGAGCATTGTGACTCACATTATAGAGAGATATTAGTAGGTTGTACATACTAAATTTTTGGAGAGCTTATTTTTAAAGATTGAGATCTAAATGTTTGATCTCAAGATCAGAAAAAATACTGCTCATGCTTTCATAAGAAAATTGAGAAAATGAAATTCTAACTCCACAATCAGAAATTCTTAATGAGGAGAAATGAGATCACATGAAAGAAGCCAATATCTCTTTGTGGTTGTCCTGATCAACAGAACAAGATTATTACCAACCAGGATTCTCTCACAGGTATCCAAGGAAATGTAATCTAGGGAGAGAAAATATTTGCCATTGGAAATTGTTTTTCTTTTTCATTGATAAATTTTGTTTTAAGAAAACAAATTTAAACAAACCCCAAAGATACAAATAATCAAGCAAAATAACCCAAAATAGTAATTGCAACTGTTTGTATCTGTAATCAACTTTTATTTTTTGTTTTAAAAATATTTTCTTGGCTTTTTTTTAGCCCTGCTATAACTTACTGGTATCTGCCTACCTGAGGGCATACTCATAGCCTACTCTTTTTTTTTTTTTAAAGCTTTTTATTTGTATAACATATGTATGGGTACTTCCCCAACATTGATCTTTACAAAGCTTTCCATTACAAATTTTACCCCCAGTCCCCTCCCTTCCCCTAGATGGCAGGAAGTCCACTATATGTTAATAATGTTGAAATGCTTGAGAAGTTATGCAAGAAAAATCCTATCTACAAGGAAAAAAAGAATCAGAGAAAGGCAACACAATGCAAGCAAATGTCAATAGAGATCATGAAAATGTTACGTTGTGGTCCATATTTCATTTCCCTCTCTCTGGGTGTATATTGCTTTCTTCAGTGAACAAATGGAACTGGTTTGAGACAATTCTTTGTTGCAGAGAGCCATGTCCATCAGAATTGATCATCATGTAATACTGTTGTTGCTGTGTATGATGATCTTCTGGTTCTGCTCGTTTCACTCAGCATCAGTTCATGCAAGTCCCTCCAGGCCTCTCTGAAATCGTCCTGCTGGTTGTTTCTTACAGAGCAATAATATTCCATAACATTCATATACCATAATTTATTCAGCCACTCTCCAATTGATGGGCATCCCTTCAGTTTCCAATTTCTAGACACTACAAAAAAGGGCTGCCACAAACATTCTTGCACAGGTGGGTCCCTTTCCCTCCTCTAAGATCTCTTTGGGATATAGGCCCAATAGAAACACTGCTGGGTCAAAGGGTATGCACAGTTTGACAACTTTTTGAGCATAGCTCCAAATTGCTCTCCAGAATGGTTGGATCCGTTCACAGTTCCACCAACAATGTATTAGTGTCCCAGTTTTCCCACATCCCCTCCAACATTCATCATTATCTTTTCCTGTCATTTTAGCCAATCTGACAGGTGTGTAGTGGTACCTCAGAGTTGTCTTAATTTGCACTTCTCTGATCAATAGTGATTTGGAGCAACTTTTCATATGACTATAAATGGTTTTAATTTCGTCATCTGAAAATTGTCTGTTCATATCCCTTGACCACTTATCTATTGAAGAGTGGCTTGAATTCTTATATATATATGAGACAATTCTCTATATATTTTAGAAATGAGGCCTTTATCAGAACCCTTAAATGTAAAGATGATTTCCCAATTTGATGCTTCCCTCCTAATCTTGTCTGCATTTGTTTTGTTTGTACAGAAACTTTTTAACTTAATATATTCAAAATTATCCATCTGGTGTTCAATTAGGAGTTCCAGGTCTTCTTTGGACATAAATTTATTCCATCTGCACAGGTCTGAGAGATAAACTATGTTACGTTCCTCTAACTTGCTTACAAAGTCCCTCTTTATATCTAGACCATGAACCCATTTAGATCTTATCTTGGTATGTGGTGTTAGGTATGAGTCAAGCCCTAATTTCTTCCACGCTAGTTTCCAATTTTATACATATATATGTATATATATATATATATATATATATATATATATATATATACTGACATATACTTCAGTTTTCAGGAACCAAGGCTAGTCATTGCTTGTAATCTAAAGTGTTGTTCAATGTTATTTTTTTATTTCATTATTGTATTTATTGTTTCAGATGTTCTTCTGGTATTGCTTTCTTTGCCTTGAATCAGTTCATAAAAAGTCTTTTCATGTTTCTAAGAATTGTGCATAAGACCTGTTCAAGAATGTATCATGGAATGGCATATTTTTTGTTCTTGTCATTTTTTTCAGGCGTTATTTAACATGTCCCAAGTTGTTTCAAGTTTTTTAAATAAAAAGAATATAAGTAATGGTATGTATGGGACCTGTCAATTACCTCTTTGAATGTATGTCCACTGGTGAAATCATGGGGTTAAAAGCAATGAACAATTTAGTAATTTTTCTAGTGTATTTTTTTTCCAGAATGGTTGGAACAAATCATAATTAGCAATGATGTATTAAAGCACCTGACTTCCTATAAATCCCTTCCAAACTAGTTTTTTCTCTCTTTAAGGATTTTTTTTTCCAATCTGAAGGGTGGGAGGTAAAACCCAAGGTTTTTTATTTTTGAAATTTAATAGAATTCTATTTTTCTAAATTTAAAAAGAAGTTTTCAACGTTCAGTTTTGTAAGGCTTTGTGCACTAATTTTTTCTCCCTCCCTCATCTCCCCCTCAAGATAGCAAGTAATCTAATAGAGATTAAATATGGGCAATCCTTTTAAACATATTTCCATATTTTTCATATTGTGCAATAAATATCAGACCAAAAGGAAAAGAAAAAACAAACAAATGAAAAAAGGTGAAAATACTATGCTTTGATCCTCAGTCAGTCCCTCCATCACAGTTGATCATTATAGTCTTGTTGTTATGGTGTAGAATGTTCTTCACATTCTGCTCACTTCATTCAGCATCAGTTCATGTTAAGTCTTCCAGGCTTTTCTGAAATCACTCTGCTCATCATTTCTTATAAAGCAATAATATTCCATTATATTCATAAACCATAATTTATTCAGTCATTCCCCAACTGATGGGCATCCACTCAATTTCCAGTTCCTTGCCACTACAAAAAAGCTGCTACAAACATGTATATATGAATCTCAAGAGTTGTCTTAATTTGTATTTCTCTTGTCAATATTGATTTAGAACATTTTTCCATATGACTACAGATGGTTTTAATTTCTTTTGTCTGAAAATTGTTCATATCATTTGGCCATTAATCAATTGAGGATGACTTGTATACTTAAAAATTTGAGTCAGTTCTTTATATATTTTAGAAATAAGACATTAAAACAAAACAAAACAAAACAAAACAAAAAAAACTACTGGCTGTAAAAATTTTCCCCCAGTTTCCTGCTTCCCTTTAATTGGCTACATTGGCTTTGTTTGGACAAACCCTTTTTAATTTAATGTAACCAAAATTATCCATTTTGTATTTTGTGATGTTTTCTAGGTTTTTGGCCATAAATTCTTTCCTTCTCCACACATCTACAGCTAGACTATCCCTTACCCTTTGTCTAAATCATGAACCCATTTAGACCTTATCTTGATATAGGATATTAGATCTTGGTCTGCTATACTGTTTTCTAGACTCCCCAGCAAATTTTGTCAAGTACTGATTTTTTATCCCAGAAGCTCTTCTTTGGGTTTATCAAACACTTGGTTGCTATAGTTATTTACCATTGTGTCTTATTCCTGATCTGTTCCACAAATCTGCTACTCATTTTTTAGCCAGTACCAAATAGTTTTGACGACTGCTACTTTATAGTATTCTAGGTCTTTAACCTTTTTTTCTTTCAGATGAATTTTGCTGTTTTTTTGTATGGCAATGAATAAGTAGATTAATTGAGGTAGAATTGTCATGTTTATTATATTAGGTTGGCTCACCCACGAGCAGTTGATATTTTTCCCATGATTTACATCTAACTTTATTTGTGTGAAAAGTGTTTTATACTCATGTTCATATAAAACCTAAAGTTTTGAAACTTTATTTCAACTTATTATCAAGAAACTTATTTTTTTTATTATTTAATTCAGTAAATGTTAATTAAGCTCTCATTATGTGCAGGACACCATTACAGATGTAAGGAACACAAAAAATCATAAATGAAACAGCTCCTCTCTTCAAGGAACTTACAATCTGGAAGGAGATGGAGGGTATAATATGTCAAAACCTATACATATACAAAAGAATGTAAAAGAATTTTGAGAGAAAGTGTTAACAACTGGGGTAGAGGGGGAATCAGGAAAAGGTTTTATATAGAAAGTAGCACATGACCTGTGGAATTTAAGGGAAGCTAGTATTCTACTAGGCAAAATAGATTTTGAGGTATAGATCTGGGGAGGTTGGGAGATAAACATGTTTGTGAAACAACTTGTTTGATTAGTACATCAAGTGTGAGACAGGTAATATGATTTAAGATTGGAAAAGTAGATAGAATGTAAGAAAAGCTTTAAATGGCTACTCTAAATGTATTTTATCTCAGAGGAAATAGGGAGATATTGAAGTTTGGTTTTTTTTTTTTTTGAGATAGAGGTGGCATGATTACATTAATAGTTGGGCAATATCAATTTGTTAGCTATGTGAAGGATCAACAGGAAATGAAATACTGAAGGAAGACCAATTAGAATACGACTTCAATACATAGTCCAAATGAGAGGTGAAGAGATTCTAAAAGTAGGGCAGAGGTTGTATGAGTGGATAGAAAGGGAATGGATGTGAGAGATGTAGCATTATCAAGACGTGAAAATTGATTTACTATGAGTGTTGAGAGGAAAGAATCAAGGAGAGTCTCAAAGCCTGATTTTCCCCTTAATTGTATTCTTTTTCTATTACTTTTAAACCACAAGCACAAGCATAGTTTTTTTTTTTTACTTGTAACAATCCAGTCCTAGATTCTGCAGATACTTTTAATCATCTCCTACATAAAACCGACAGATCCTAGGATTCTTTCACTAATTTTTTTTCTATATTTTTCTGCCATCCTCTGATTACAGCTGGGAGGGTGGTTTAGAAGTCACCCTCTCCTTTCCTTTTCTATTTTCCCCAAAGCCAAAGCCAACCAATTGGTTAGTTTTTTTAATCTGTGGTGCTCAAATTCAAGGTATATTCCTTTCCCCTTTCTTATGCTTTTTAGTCATCTGCATTCTATAAATTATCTCCTTATGATTCCTACCCTATTTCATTTTTTTTGTTTTTGCTATTGCTTTTTTGGTAAGTGTCCTGACCTCTTTATAACATGGCAACATTATTATCATTTATCTTCTATCTTTATCTTTTTTCTGGGAAGCCATCTTAATTCCCTTATTTTTCCTTGGAACAGAACATGATCCAGAAAATAAGGAGCCAGAAAAGTCTCCCTCCTCACTTCTTTGGCCCTATGTGCCTTTGAGTAAATATCTTGCAAGCTATACTCTTATTTGTAAACATTTCAAGTTCTTTGTATGAACTATTGGAAACTACTCCTTGCTTGTAAAGTCAAACAAGGTACAGCTATCCATTAGCCCCTGCCTAGTTACTTGATGATCTCTGAAGTCAGGAGGGTCAGGATTGGGTTGCCATCGTCATAACTGATTCCTTTGAGTCATCTGAGCTGCTCTTAGGTGCAAGTGAAGACCATCTCCTACCTCTCCTTCAAACTGGGTATGCTAAGTCTGAGGGCATCCATTCAAGGATTCATCTCCCCCTTTCTCCTCATGGCCTGAAAAGCATCACACTACAGACTCAGGAACCCCTCTCTGGCAACTGAGACAGCTTTAGCCTTCATCCTCCACCTCTCTATCCTTGTCTTCTCTATGTGCTCTGGCCCCTAGCTATCTCAAAAATAGGCCTCATGCTTCGTCCTTGACTCCAAAGACTCTAGAGACTTCTACAATGAACTGGGACAGAACCGGTGTCAGTAGTACCACCAGATAAAAATGCCCGCTTTGGTTTTCCCTTAATTTCCTTTTGTATTCCCTGACCCATTTTACTGTCCTTGCTGACATTTTTTTTTAGTGCTCTGACAAAACAAACTAAGGGAGCTCCAATACACATAAGGGACTTGGGAAGATTACACACACACCTTCTCTGTGTCTCCCTTCCCCAAATTAGGACTTGAACTCTCCATTCAGCTGCCCCCATATCATCCACAAGCTTTGTTCAAGTTGTCACATGAATGATTTAATCACAATGGGTTGGAAAAGAATTGTTTTTGAATAGGGGTAGGCTGGTGGCTGGGATGGGGGAAGGGGCCAATTCTTTGATTGGGGATAAGAGTTCTTGCAGGTCTAGGAAGGGTTGGGTAACCTTGATGGTGCTTATCATTCTCCTCTTGGGTCATATTTCCCCCATATCTTATGACTCTTTAAACTAGAAACACCTGGTATGGGTTGCTTTTGTTCTCTCTCTTTCTCTTTCTCCTTTTGGTCTCTTAAATTAACAGTCTTTAAGGAATAATAGCAGGATTGGTGAAACAACAAGAGAACAACAACGACATGTGCAAGGAAGAAAAAGTGGATTAAGTTGTAAAACCTGCCATGGACCTAAAAGTTTAAACTTCATGTTTCAAGTTTTTATGTTTTAATCTTTTTATTTTATATTTTGTACTTGAAATTTTTTGGCACACATTTCACAGGTTTCTAGTTTGAATAGTTAGGAATGTTTTTGCTCTAAAATTTTTCCATTAAAGGAAAAACTAAGGACAGAATGCCTTAGGAGTCAAGGGTAAAGGATGATTTCTTCATAAAGGGAACTATGGGAAATATGAATTCTGCTTAATGAATTTTGTTTGCAATTTAATCCCTTAAGTTTGAAATCTTAAAAGATTCCCTTGATTTTGGAGATTTACAGATGATATAATAGATATTGTGCTCTGGTATGATTCTAGTTCAAGTGCTTTTAGTACTTTTTGAATTGATAGTGTCGGGAGGACAGTGGAACAAAGAAGTGATAAAAATCCGAGCAATCAATCCTTCTCAAGACAATAAGGTCTCAGTCAAATTAATGGAGCTCAGCATACCTTTGGTATACTTCCTGAAGAGAAAAAAAACTAGGACAGAGCTGACAGGGCCAAAGGAACAGACAGATTGTTAATCTATTGCCCTTGATATGCTGCCTAGGATGGTGGGTGTTTTTAAGCAGTTTATCTAATATAAATAGTTAACTCTTTTAGACAAATATTCTTTGGAAAAGTTCGTGAACCATGTGGGATGTGAATTTGAATGATAACTGCCATATTTCTCTTTTTTGGCCTTATTTCTCCTGTTTTTAAAGGATGTTTTACTTCCTAAAGTTACTACATGCTTTGATAGAAGTCCTCTGAGAAGGTACATTGTTGAATATAATCTGCTAAGACAAATCATTGCCAAAGCTAAAATTTCCCAAGTCTAAAACATTGTGCAAATATGGGTAAAAGCAGCATGCATAAATACATTTCTTTGAAAAGTTCAGGCAATGGAATCGAGAGGCAAAAATAATACCGATTTCTCCCCTGCTTTCCCATAGACAGTAGTCCAGTTATAGCCTTGAGTAGATTTGACTATACTTTGTTTCAGTCAGTACATTTTTGCTTTATTTGCTTGTGCAAATTAAGAATTTTGACTCCTACATTTGAAGTGTTTGTTATAATCTTGAAATCCAAAAACAAATAGTCCTGAGATTTGTTTCCATCCATCCCTTCAATCATTCACTAGGCATTTATTAAGCACCTGCTATGTGTAAGGAAAGCATTGCACTGAGTGTTAGGGATACAAAGAAAAATAAATAAGTCCCTTACTTTGTACCGGGGACTCTGTCCTAAGAACATCTCTGTGAAGAGGTATATATTCTACCTTCAAAGGACAAATTAGGGGAGTGAGAGTGAAAAATGATCCTGAAAAGTTAATATTTCTCTCCAAGAACACTCATGGTACTAACAGACCCTCTGCTAAAAGTAATGGTACTATCAGACTCAGGCCTTCCTCATCATCACTGGCTTATAGTTATTTGCCTCAATTTTGGGCTGAATTGTAAATAAAACTATGGGGCAGGAATATATAAATCAATTGACTATGCTATCAAGCTCCAGTTAATTCTTAATAGGACCTGCCAAGTTAGAAAATGATGGTCAGGCCTAGGTTCAAAGAAATGGAAGTCTGTACCTTTTAAATAGACAGGTCAGCTCAGTCACCTCTGCCTGTTTGATGATGCATTATTCCTCACACTAAATTCTAGCCATAACTGCAAAGGAGCCTGGTTCCCATATTATTATTCCTCTCCTCTCCCCCTCTCCTGCACCAACTTTCTCCAAACACTCCTTAGCAAGAACTTCATTCACACAGGCTTTAGAGAGATGCAGGGAAGAGACCCATTTCTGGCATTTGCTTCTATTGCTCTATTCTTACTTCCTCTTTCTGCAGTCAAATCTCAAGGCAACTCACAGTGGAAGGCAGTAATTAGCCCACTCTCAAAGAACCTCTCCCTTTTGCACTGCCTTTCTAGCTCCATCCATTTCCTCTGAGACAAAGCACAGTGTGGAATTGTGGAGGGAGAGTTGTAGGGAGTGATGCTCCCCAATCATAATGCAACACCCCCTTCTAGCGCCAATATCTGAAAACCACTGAAATCAATCACTAGCATCTTGTTCCACCTACAGCTTCAAATCCCATCCTATCCCCTTACTTAAGCAGGAGTCACTTATCAATAACATTCCTCATTCCAAAGACCCTATAGCCTAAGTGAATGAAATGACTCTGGATGACTAGGTATGAGTCTCCTCTATTCCCTTCAATGATCTGTGATGATTCTACACTTTTTCCCACTGTAAAAGTTTTGAAATCTCCTTAACAAAGGAATGTTTAACACAACAAAATGGAACAATTGAAAATGTCCACCATCAGGGGCAGCTAGATGGCGCAGTGGTTAGAGCACCAGCCCTGAAGTCAGGAGGACCTGAGTTCAAATCTGGTCTCAGACACTTCCTTAGCTGTGTGACCCTGGGCAAGTCACTTAACCCCAATTGTCTCAGCAAAAAAAAAAAAAAAAAAAAAAAAAAAAAAAAAAAGAAAATGTCCACCATCTTGGATATGTAGTTGTAAATCAAACAAGTGAGTCCTAATATCTGAAAATGTTACTTCTAATCTGTGATGAGTAGATTAGGATCATTTTATGGCTTTAGGAAGGTCACAACATTTTCCAAAAAGTTGTGTCTGTGCACTCCTCAGGCTTCAATTTATATTAACTCTGGGAAGTACTTTGGGACAGGAATCTGGGCTAGCCATCCACCTTGCCCCAGAATGTAGCACCAGAGTGGAGGGGCTGCCTAATGTTCTTCCCTTTTCTGACTGGCTATTGTCATTTGTCTCCTCTTTGGGATAATTCTTCCCAAGGCTCTGTGACTTCGGGATACAATGCTCTCTTTTATCTCTTGCAGAATAGTGCAAAGATTCCTTTTTCCTTTGAACTGAACTTTGACAAATAGGAACAGATTCTAAGCCATCAAAATAAAGTGGCCATTTCAGGTTTGAGAGCTAAGTGATGGGGATATACCTAAGACAAATCCCTGAAACTATAATCTAAGAGTCAGAAGAGACTTGGGCCTAAATCCCAGCCTCTGCTGATTACTGCCAATCTTCTTCTGGGAAATGGGTCCCTTCATTTTCCTGGGAACAGTAAAGATAAAAGAGGTTACTGCCTCTAGGGTCTACCTCATAGGGCTGTTGTGAGGATTCAGTGAAATGATGGCTATCAACACCAAGTGAATCTTGAAGGGCTTTATTTATCCATCTCAGCTATCATTGTCATGGTGACACTTATTCTGTGTTGTGACCATGCTGGAATCGCTTGGATTGTTTTTAAGTGCCCCTCAAGGTGTCATGCTTTGATAGTGAGTTGTATTTGCATTATGGCTATGTGATAAAACACCTGCCTAACATTTATGCAGATAGTTTGATGTTTTTCAATGATTGTAAGTGTTCAACCATTCTGTGTAGTAGGGTGGGATCCAGTGACAGCTGTAACTAGGAATTTTTGCATCTGGGCCTAATAGCAGGGAAGCTGCTCTCACCTTTTGGGTGGGATGGGGTCCGGTGGGGAGTAGTGGAGAGAAGTGAGAGAGATGAAGGTGAGAGAAGTGGGTTTAGGAAGGGGAGGGGAGCCTCCCCCAAGACACTTAGGTTAAGAGCCAATCCCTGAAGATCATCAGGTAGTTTCTACTATAATCCAAGAAGTGATTATTAAGTGCCTATTGTGTACAAGGCACTTTGCTAAGGCATTGGGGATACAAAGACAAAATAGAAAAAAGTCTCTGTCTTCATGGGGTGCTTACCTTTTATTGAGAGGATAAATACTGACATAATAAAAGGAAGAAGACTCCCAGCACTATTACCCAGGGGGATAAGGGAAATTTTTTTCTTAGGAGATTGTACATCAGTCAGATCTTGAAGAAAGCTGAGAATCCTGGGAAATGGTAGCAAGGAGGAGGCATATTCCAGGTATAGGGGACATGTTTCCTGAGCTAAGAAAGGCATGTAGATAAGAGACAGATTGCCAACTTTGGTGAATAGCAAGTAGGTCAGTGTGACTGGAATGTAGAGCGTGTGAGAGGAGTATCATGAAATAAGCCTGGAAAGGTAGGCCAGAGCTAGATTATAAAGGGCTTTAAATGCCAAACTGAGGAGTTTGTATTTTGTCTTAGAAACAACATGGAGGCACTGGAGGATCTGGAGCATGGGAGTGACAAGTCAGACTCGAGTTTTAGGAAGATTATTTAGGCAGTTGTGTAGAGGATGCAGAGGAGAGCCTGGAGTCTGGGAGTCTATTAGGAGACTGTTGCTATAGTCCAGAAGGGAGGACTGAACTAGAATGATAGCTTTGGAGCAGAGGCAAGGGGACAGATGCAATTGTTGTGGAGAAGCTAGAATCTACCGGACTTGGCAACCGATTGCATATGGGCAATGAAGGAGGGGGAAGGGTCAAGGATGACGTCTCAGTGGCAAATCTGGGTAATCAGAAGAATGGCAGGGGCCTCAACACAAATAAGTTTGGAGGAAGCCTCAGAAAACAAATACTTTTAGACACATTAAGTTCTGAGATACTGAGACATCTTGCTGGAGTTGTCTAAAGGACAAGCAGTTGGTGTCATGGAACTAGAGCTTGGGTGAAAAATTAGGAATGGCTACCTACAGTAGATCTGGGAGTCATTTGCAAAGAGATGATAATTAAACCCATTGGAGCTGATGAGATCACCAAGAGAGAGTACAGAAAGAAAAAAGGGCCCGGCATTGAGCCTTGAGACACATGGATGATTATTGATCAAAGAGATTGAGAAGGAGAGGTCAGAAAATTTAGAGTTAAGCCACGAGAACGGTGATGAAAAGGGAGATATGAAGAATGTGTCCAGGCAGACAGGTCAAGTCAGGAAGGAGGAAGACTAAGAAAAGGCTACTGGATTTAGCAATTGAGAAATCCTTGGTAACTTTGGAGAGTCATTTCAGCTGAGCAATGATAGAGGAAGCCAGATTGCGAGGGTTTGAGAAGTGGGAGGTGAAGAAGTGGAGGCGAGAATTGTAGATGGCTTTTTCTAGGAGTTTGGCTGTGAAAGGAAAGATACACTATATAGGATAATAGTTTCTATTTTAACTCTTCTTGCTAACTCTATACTAGCCGGGCAATAGTGATGGTGGTGGGGAAGTCCAGCACCTTTTCCAACCCACTTGTATTTTCTTTCTATCACCAATATCTCCTGTCGTGTCTGCATAAGGTAGGACCCCAAACACCCATTTTCTTTTCTGAGGCATGGAGGCAGTGGGGACAGCAGCTCATCCATCCACTGGCTTTGGATAGATGTGGGGTCTTTATCCCTCTGTATGTATAAGGGAAAGAAAAAGCACACTATGGAGAACCAAGGATGCAAACAAGACTTCTTAGGGCTGAAGCACCTGGTAAACTTGCTCTCTTCTCAGTATAAGTTTTCCATTGAAGGGAGAGGAGGGAAGATTGCTATAGGCCAGGGCATGGATGGACAGGGTGACAGTGGCCAGTGTGGGGAGTAGGCAATCCTATCATTCCACCTCCCTCTTCTCCCCAGGTGCAACCTTGGAAGAGGTTGTTTTAAAGATTAAGCTGTTCACTATTGCTTGCGTCGCTTTCCCAGCCTTAAGAGTTGTGGGGAGGTAGCCAAGGTTTTGGAACTAGGAGTGGCTCTCTAGGAAGTGGAGATGCCCAGCTCTGTTTTCCCCAGACCTTGGCATATAGGGATCATGGTGCATGAACAGTTTCTACCAGAATCCAGAATATTGAATATCCTACTCCTCCCCTTCCATATACAGGGGTCTTCCTAGGCTCTCCCCACCCTAACTATGCTTAGGGAACCAATTTGTCCTTTCTAAAATTTAGCTGTATTTGGGACAAAGCCCTTACCCTGCCCTGGTTATGTCTTTGTCCAAAGAGATTAAAGTTATTTCTTTCTATGTGTTTGTTAATCTATTCCAGTCCTGGTTTTATACATCAGTTTGAACACTTCTATTTTAGCAGACTTGCTAATAAAATAAGAATACCAAATTGGTTTGGTGGGTTGCCATGGCCAAAGAATTAATCACCAAGTGGTTTGGTGATGAGCTTCTTGTTCTTAGCTCAGTTAGTCCTCTAGAGCAGACATCAGTCTGTTACTGGGACCATATTCAAAGCCATTCCAGCGTGGTAGAACCTGCCAGAGCTTATGGTCCCCTGGCATAGCTTTCAAGAACCCAGGGTCACCTCCACACTGTATTGCTGTTAGGGATTTTTATGACTATGGTGGGAATGAGTCAGCAATCTATCAACAAGAGGAGAACAGGCTGTTTCCTGGGTGCTTATGGATAAGAGATTGAAGCCAAAGTATTGGCTCTGACTAGCCCATTTGATTATTGAATCAGTCCTGGGGAAGTAAAATGTAAAGAGTGGAAGGGGTTGGAGGAGCAGTCTCACAAAGGTGATAGGAGGAGTCTTTAACCTGGCTGACTGAAGGTCTGTCCATTGTAGCTCTTGCCCAGTGCAAAGACCAACATAGATCGATAGTGTCGGACACACATTTATAAAAGAGAATCAAGGCAGGGTTGAAGGCCAAATCTCTAGTTATCTGAGCACATGTAACAACAAATGGCTTTCAGCTGATTGTGGCAAAAGACCCAACAGCGAGGGATACTGCTGACCAAGGATGAAGTCCCAGTGTATGTGTCAAAGATGGGAGTAAGAAGGGAAATTTCTCCTCTAATAGGCTATAAAGCCAGAGACACTTTTATGGACACATCTCTCCAATAGTGCAGATGCAGGATGGAGGGATGAGAGGGATAACAAAAGTTACTAAAAAGTATGTGGAAATCATTAATTCTTCATTTTTAAAAAAAATCCTTTTTCTTTGTCATCAATGGTTTCTTCCCTCTGTGCCCTAACCTGAAATGTCATCTCTCTCAGATCATGTAAACCTTTTCCTTTGGTTTGGAATCCTCTTCCCCCATCACTGGGTATTGATTATTCTCTACTTGGGAGGAGATAAAAGCCAAGGAAGTCTGGTTCTTATTAAAGCAGACTCACCTCCCAGATGAACCCCTATTGCATTTAGTACTAACCAAAGCTTGCCCTCAAGTCTATCATTTTGAAAATAGGGCTCCAACTTAACATATATATATATATTTATGCCTGAATCCCATTTGCACTTTTATTTTACATGAGAAGATGCCTCACATAAGCTGGGGGACAGCAATGGCCAACTCTCAAAGGAGGTTATTCCCTGCAGAAACCCTGATCCTCATGGAAATAAAATAATAGGTATATATATCGAGGAGAAACTCCATCGCCATCTATGTGCCTCCAAATGATTAAAGAAGGCTTATATATATAACCGTTAACCCCACTGCCCCATGAATCAATGGTTCAATGGTGGGAACTCATCCTGATTGTGGCATTTGCTTTCTTGCCCTATATTACATCTCTATGATTAAGTCTAACTCTGCCCTGTTGGCAGGGAGGACTGTAGATACTCTATACTTTCATCACAGAATGTCAACTCCAAATGGTTTAATCAATGTGGAATAATGAATTCCTTACTGTGGGTGGTACCACAAGACACTATTTGCCTGGAAAGGGGAAGGGAATCTTGAGAAATACAGTCTAGAAAGTCTGCCTCAGATCCTACAACTTGTTCCTGCCAACTATTCCCCTTCCTTAATATCTTCTTTCCAAGCTCCCAATGTCACCTTATCCCTGATATCATGGAATAATAGTGGTTGAATTTTTTAAATGGTGATCAAAACCCATGGGATTAATGTCCCATATTTATGGAATATGACTTTTTGTCTCTTACAAAATGTGTAAAGGTACTCCCTATGGTACATTTATAATAGCACCATACAGCTGGTGGTCAAACTGTGGTTAAGGAACTAAAGTGAGGCTTTGGGAACTCCAGGTGACTCAGGAACAAAATAAGTTTCCCCTCAAGATAGTGCTTTTGCCACTTTTGCCATTTTGTCAAAGGGTGGATTGAAGTAGCACAAAATTATATGTGACAGGATGTTTTTGAGGCAAATGAATCCTGCTTCTCATTTCCTTGAGCCCCTTCCCCATGCCCTAAGACAAAATCTTTGCAAGCCCCAGTCTTGTGCAAATACCCTTTACTAGTAATTTGTACTAATAGAGAATCTCTCCCCACTAGTTCCTTTGCAAGTCTATGAGGATTCAATGGAAGAGGGAACCATTCATCTAAGCTGCCCTGATGTGGAAGTGATAAAAGACCCAGGCATCTCTACCCATCAACTAGGAGGGGTGATGAAAGTTTGCTATTAGTTTGAGTGTGGTAAGTCAGAGAAGGCAGGAAGCCTTTTCTAGAACTATCATTGACCCCTTTTCCTCTTCCTGCTACAGCCTGAAGATCATCACATCCAGGGTATATTGACCCCCTCTCTCTGGTGCTAAGATCCATCTGTACCCTTTGCCCAGAACTCCTCTTCCCCTTGCTCCCTATTCCCCAGCCTCTGGATATTTTAAACTTTTGCTTTCTTCTGGTGTGAGCTAAGCCCATCACAATAAAAAAAGACCTATTGCTTTCTGCATTATTGAGTCTGTGAATTCTTTTGCGAAACCTCCCTAAATTTAAAGACCACTGGAATAGACTGAGGGTCAGTCCTTATCTTAGTTCCCCCTCCACTTTTTCCCAGTGGTTTGCACATCCTGAGTCCTTGGCACATTGCCGATTTCTTGGATTTTATCTCCACCCAAGTAAAGAATAAGCAGTACCCAGTGGTGGGGGATGGAGAGGTCTGAACCCAAGGGTATAAAATTCTTCAGCACCAAAAAAGAGTGGGCCCTTCAGAATAAGTGATGTCTTGCTAATTGTCTCCATTTCCACCCAATTATCTAGGGCCCACCAACCCACTGAAGGAAAGAAGGGGGGGCCAGGAGTGATTATGATTAAATATCCCTCATCTCTGGGGGAGACACTGAGTATCTTGAATTACCCTGTGTAACCTTCCAATAAACTGTCTTGCTACTAAAAGTGGCTTGGTCCCATGTTTTCCTTCCCAAGAACCCTCAGACTCACTAGTGCCTGCACAGTCAGTCTGAAGGCTAAGACAGCCTCATCCTCAGGATCCAAGTAGGATGATGTTAGGACCTAATGGCCAGGGTGTGTTAAGAAGCTTGAGGCTCATTGCTTTCAGAGCAAATGCAGCTTTAGCCATGTTATCTGGGCAGCAGCTGCCTTTTGATGGCTGCCTGGTGGAGCTTTGGCTCTGTGGTCTGGGTTGTAAGTATGGCTGCAGCCCTCTAGTTGTTGTATGGTGATAGCACAGCTATGGCTCTGGACTGATGATTAGGAGGTGATGACGGCCCAGCTTTGGCCCTGAATTTCACTTTATGGCTTGGTCATAGCACGGTTCAGAAGTTCAAAAGCCTCAAGGCTCATGGATTTACATAGCTAACTTGTGGCAGACGCTCTTCTTGAAACAGGGCACTGTCCAACTGGACTCCCTTATGCCATCATTTTTCTGGGAAAATTCCATTCTCAACAAAGGTAGCCCCCTATTTTAATTCATCTGTGCCTTGAGCATTTGACAATGCCTAGCTCTCCCTGCCTATGACATTAAAGATGGGAAACCCACCAGACAAAACCTGACCCCTCCCTAGAAAACCTGTGACCTTTTTAGCTTTGTTGGGCTACTTGATCTAAAGATAAGTGCAACATTAGCATCCCTGCACTGACAAGGAATGATGAAGTGTTTGACAAAGTTTGGTGTGGCAAGTTTGGGGGTACCCTTTCCCAAGGACCAACTCTGATCCACCCTCTTCTTCCTGTCATGGCCTGAAGAGCATCGCACCCAATGTTCCAGCAACCTCCTGGGTTGTAGCTTTTCCTTGTTTTCCTCCTGTCCAAGTCCCTGTTTCTTTGTGTTTCATATCAGGCCTTGACTCTCCTCTTGAGTGAGTTAAATTTGCTCATATGTAAATGGACTATTGCTTTATCCATCCCTGGTGAAACCCCTTTTGTGAAACTCCTAGGCTCTCTGCCAGTGATTGAGGCATCAGAATAGGGAGTTTGTGACACTATTGTGGTCCCTCGGGCTCAATGAAGCCACATTCTGGTGAGAATAGGATGATGATAGCACAGATATGGCCTGGACCCAGGAATCAGGACATAGAGAGTCCACAGCATTAGAACTGGCCTTGTGGTGGAGTTTGGGCATGGCGAATGTGTGGGTTGGTGGTTGAGATGTTGTACATCCTCATTCCCATGGTCAAAACCTTGGGGAAATCCTGGAAGGGAGTTGGGATCCAGTGAAATCTCATTAGGCAAGTTGGGTTGAAGTTGATTTCTTTTATCCTTAGGACTTTGTACATCCATGCAGCCATTAGTTTCCCTGACCCTGGAATCAGGACATAGAGCAGATCATGGCTCTCTAGCCCAGTGTTTGTGGCTTGGTGATGATGTGGCAGCTGCCCCATTGGCCATGGGATGGTTGCTCAGGAAAGTAGAGATTGTGATAGCAAGCACAGTCATTGCATGGTTCTCAGCAACAGCTGAGACGACCCAGTCCCTAGCCCAGTGTTTGATGCTTTATGAACAACAATTCTCGCAACATATAATTTCATGAGATCATAGTCTCAAAAATAAAAGAAAGCAGAGGCAAGTCATCAAGATGGGAGTGCTCAGGATTTAACTGTTTAGAGCTCTGGAAAAGATTGTGAGCAAGACTTTATAGCACAAACATTTATAACCACCCTGAAAGAACACAGTTGATCTCAGGGTTCCATGACAGTTGGAGGCTAAGGTGGTCAATTTCTTGGGGAGTGAGGAAGGGTGGGAGGAGAGAAAAAGACTACCTAAGAAAGGGTGGTGGCAAGTATCCAGAAGAAAATTAATTTGGTATCTTGAACTGGTATTTTAATAGTAAAACAAGACAAAACTTTTTCCTTTTAGATTTACATTACAAATTTCAGCTTCCTTAGGAAATGGATAATTAGCCAAGCATTTAAGATGGACATAGGATGGGATGAAAGAAGAAAAAGGTAGTATTTTTGACAAGATATAAGATACTTTTAGCTTTATTTCAATATTTTGCTTTTTGAAGTCTTAAAAACTGATGTTTCTCTATTCTCAGAGAAGATATCAGTCAATAGTTTCCCCATCTTTTGGAGAATAAAGATTTATTTCTTCAGGTCAGGACAAAGGTTGAAATTATATTTGATTTCCCCAAGAGGAGGGATGACATTAGAAGAAACATGGGGTTAGAAGTTGAAGACTACAGACTGAATTTCACTCAATCTTAATGTCAGATAAATCTTTGTAGTATATAAAGGGAACAAGTAAATAAGTAGTTTGATTAGATTCAAGATCTTTTATTAGACCCAGAAATATTTCCCAACTTCTGATGCCCATGAGGAAAATTGATCTATGATTCCAGATTTGGGTTTCTTTCCCCACCTGTGTTTAGGAAAATAGTGTTGTGAAAGAGCTAATCTTAACTCTCATTAACTTATCTCCTATTTTAAAAGTTTCTTTTAAAAAGTCATCCCAATTTATCTGCCAAGGGATAGTCAGTAACTATATGAACTAAACTACAAAACACTTTCCACACAAATAAAATCAGACCTAGTCAATTGGAAAAACTTAAAATGCTCATGGGTAGGCCGAGCGAATATAATAAAAATGACAATACTACCCAAACTAATTTACTTATTTAGTGCCATACCAATCAAACTCCCAAAAAATTATCTTACAGATTTAGAAAAAATAGTAGCAAAGTTCATCTGGAAAAACAAAAGGTCAAGAATTTCAAGGGGATTAATGAAAAAAAAGGCTGACGATGGTGGACTTGCTGTACCAGATCTAAAACTATATTACAAAGCAGCGGTCATCAAAACCATTTGGTACTGGCTAAGAAATAGAGTAGTCGATCAGTGGAATAGGATAGAATCACAAGACAAACTAGGCAATAACTATAGCAATTTAGTCTTTGATAAACCCAAAGACCCCAGCTTTTGGGATAAGTATTCACTATTTGACAAAAACTGCTGGGAAAACTGGAAACTAGTGTGGAAGAAGTTAGGGCTTGACCCACATCTAACACCACATACCAAGATAAGATCTAAATGGGTTCATGATCTGGATATAAAGAGTGATACTATAAGTAAATTAGAGGAATGTAATATAGTTTACCTCTCAGACCTATGGAGATGGAATAAATTTATGTCCAAAGAAGAACTGAAACTCTTAATTGAAAACCAGATAGATAACTTTGACTATATTGTTAAAAAGTTTTTGTACAAACAAAATCAATGCAGACAAGATTAGGAGGGAAGCAATAAATTGGGAAATCATCTTTACATTTAACGGTTCTGATAAAAGTCTCATCTCTAAAATAGAGAATTGTCTCATATTTATAAAAAATCAAGCCATTCTCCAATCAATAAATGGTCAAAGGATATGAACAGACAATTTTCAGAGGATGAAATTAAAACTATTTATAGTCATATGAAAAGGTGCCCCAAATCACTATTGATCAGAGAAATGCAAATCAAGACAACCCTGAGGTACCACTTCACACCTGTCAGATTAGCTAAAATGACAGGAAAAGTTAATGATGAATGTTGGAGGGGATGTGGGAGGGCTGGGACACTGATGCATTGTTGGTGGAGCTGTGAACGGATACAGCCATTCTGGAGAACAATTTGGAGCTATGCTCAAAAAGTTATCAAACTGTGCATACCCTTTGACCCAGCAGCATTTCTATTGGGCTTATATCCCAAAGAAATCATAAAGGAAGGAAAGGGCCCCACATGTGCAAGAATGTTTGTGGCAGCGCTTTTTGTAGTAGCTAGAAACTCGAAATTGAATAGATGCCCTTCAATTGGAGAATGGCTGAATAAATTATGGTATATGAATATTATGGAATATTATTGTTCTGTAAGAAATGACCAGCAAGATGATTTCAGAGAGGCTTGGAGAGACTTACATGAACTGATGCTGAGTGAAATGAGCAGAACCAGGAGATCATTATACACGGCAACAACAGTACTATATGATGATCAATTCTGATGGACATGGCTCTCTTCAACAATGAAAATGTTTCAAACCACCTCCAATTGTTCACTGAAGAAAGCCATATACACCGAGAGGAGGGATGAGAAATGTGGACCATAACATAACATTCTCATACTCCTTGATTGATGTTTGCTTACAGTGTGTTTCCTTTATCTGATATATCTTTTGTGTAGATAAGATTTTTCTTGCACAACAATAAGTTTGGAAATATGTATACATATATTCAAGTTGCCAATATTTTAACATAATTAACATGTAGTAGATATCCTGCCATCTAGGGGAGGGGGGGAGTTGGGGGGGAAATTTGTAACAGAAAGCTATGTAAGGGTTATTGTTTAAGAATTACCCACACATATGTTATGCAAATAAAATTTTTTAAAAAAGTATAGATTACAAAAAAAAGTCATCCCAGTGCTAAAGGAGCTAAATTCTTTTCATGAAATATCACCTTTAAAAATTATAAGATGCTTAATATGCTAGTCATAAGATAATAGGAGTTTAAAATACTTTTTGAAGTGAATAAAAGCCATGCAGCTTCAAAATTTGATCTAATTTTTAAAAAAATCATTAATTTATACCTTTCCTTGATAATACTAATCAGAAATTTTCTAATTAGCAATTTCTAATTGTTTTCTAATACAGGAATGAAGATAGAAATGGGAAGGTATCTTTAAAATAGAATCAGTAGGAATGCTGGTTATTGGGAAGGCAGGGTTGTTAATAACTTACATGTTAACACATATTATAGAGTCTACAGAATGTTTTATATATCTAATTTTGATCTCATGATAGTCCTATGAGACAAACACCATTATTGTTATTACCTCTGTTTTACTATTGAAGATATTAAAGCTTAGTGAATTTAAAAGAATTGTCTACGGTCACATAGCTAGTAGATATCAGAACTGGGACTTGAATTCAGGTTTTCCAAAGGTTAGCGCTCTAGTCACTAGGTCTTACCATTTATTAGATGAGGAGTAAAAGTACTGAGAAGGAAATAGGTTTGGCAGTTTTTAAGACAATGTAGTTTGTATTTTATTCTTGAAGACAATCATGACATCAGGGAAGTGATGTAATGAGAGGCAAGTGAATTGTACCCATACAAAGTAACGTGCATTGAGAAGGGAGGGATTAGAGAGGGCAAAAAGAATGTCACTGGAGATATTTGAGTAGACACTGGCTGACCATTTGGAGTATTGTTCCATTGTGGTGGGACACTCATCCATGTGACAGGAAGTTTGTCTTTATTGCCAATAAGAACTCATTCAAAATTCTAGAATTTTATGATTCTGTGGATCTGGAAAACTCCACTTCTCTATAAAATAGACTAACTGACCAGCAGTCAGGGAGGAACCCAGTGAGAAGCCTAATAATGTATAATAAGGGAGATTGTATCAAGTGATAGTAGAAAGGACCTTAGTGGGTCCTAGGAAACAAGCTCACTGAATTGTAACTTTCTTTTCCTCAAGTCCTCATCGTTTTCATGCTCCAGATTTTTCCTATTCTTTGAATTGACACTCAATAGAAATCCTGTAGATTGGGTAGGATGTATTAGAAATCCAAGGCATTGAAATTTGAATTCATGTCTCCTCACTCTAAATCTATTAGTATCATTGCATTACAATGATCTTTGAAGGGGTTTACCTACTTTTAATTCCACATGCTTAATAATGCCTGAGGGCTTAAATATATTTTGGTGGAAAACTGCCAAAAATAAAGAATAGATCTGAATTTGACCAAGAGAGGATTCAGGAAACTTTCCCAGAAGCCCAGAGTTGGAAGAGACTGGTAGATGACAACTAATCAAAACTTTGGTAACTGAACAAGAAATCCTTTTTACATGATCCCTAACAGGTGATCATTCTGCCTCTCACTTAAAGGCCTCCAGTGCAAGAGAGCACAAGTCACTTCATTTTTTCTGCCATGATTTTCTTTGTGAGACTTTTTTGTCTCTTCTCCACCCCACCCCCAATTTTATGTCTTTTTTCTTTTTCTTTTTCTTCACCTGCCATATCTATTACTATTTTGAGGGGAAAGAAGAGAGAGTGCTTAGTCATACCTGTTCTCTCTGTCTTATTTCTTGGAACTCTCAGAAGGCTATCTTGAAAAAAAAGACCTTAAAGATATTATCCAAAGGAAGAGGATGTGGTGGTAGCTTGAGGAATCTACAATATAGGATCAGGAACTAGATTAGGTAGAAATGATGTTAACAGTTGGGAGAAGAGAGAGAAGGTTAATGTTTGTGAACAGGTATGAACCATGGAGAATCAAGCACTAGCCAGCAGGGAAGGCATAGAGGATTGATATTAACCCCAGGAAATTTCCTTGTCATTTTAGAAGCAACTTCATATTCTCCTTATCCAAAAAGTCCTATAGCTGAGTCCAAGATGAATCTACTCAAAGGCAAAATTAACCCAGATCTGTACCACAGCTTCCCTGCTTGAAGCAGTCTCAAATAGCTGACGTTTTGGGATGTGGAAAGGTTAAAGGGTAAAACAACTTAACATCAGAACATAATGTTGGCATTGTTGAAACAGGTTGAGCTGTTCAGCTGATGGGCCACAAATTCTGAGTTTTATGGGCTATCTAAAGAATCTAAATGAGAGATAATTCTATTTTCTAGGGTTATTGAATTTTCAAACTGATCTAGATACCAGCAGACTTTTTGGAATTTAATTCAGTCATATTCATTCTTCCTGACATCTTGTGATAGATCCACTAGAAGATATTCTCCATGACCCTGTCTAGTTTTCATTAGTGGAGGTTTATGAAAGTCTTTATAATTCCTATAGTAACCCAGGAGAATATTGCTTGGAATGAGGATTAGCCAAATTAAAAAATGTCAATATTTATTAGGCTGAATACTGTAATAGTCCTTTACCAGTTTACTTTCTGGAATAGTGCATGTTTTTTTTTGGAGGGGGGGAATGCATTCTTTTTCTTAAGTGAAAATCATTTGTCATAAACTTTTTAGTAGGTAATATTCAGATACCTGTTAGGCTACCTTAGTGTGACAGAATATCAGTATAAGTGTGACAGAATCATCATTTGGAAATTACTTGGATGTTATCTATTAAATATTCATAAATAAGCATTTGAATTTGCTATCATCTCAAATTTAAAGTGATGTGTCTTTGGAATGGATTAAGTGCTCGGCTTGATGGTGACAGGTATTAGTGTTCTACACTGTCCAGGGATACAAATTGACCTAGATAATAGAAGAAACAGCATTGTTTGTTGGTTCATTCTATACACATTTACAGAGGACTAACTATGTGCACTATGCTAGGGAAAATTAAAGGCAGGTAAGAGTCAGACCATGACACAATGAAGCTTAACTTACTTTGGCACTTTGTCAGAACAGGGTTTATGATTGAGCAGATTCATTATGGAGGGTGTTTAGTTACTAAAAGTAATACAAGATTTCCCAGCTTTTTTCCCTATGTCCCAAGGGGGGAAGATTCCTTCCTCTTCTGCCATCTCTAGAAGGTCTCTACACCTCTTTTTAGCATGTCCTCACTTGCTTAAATTATAGTTATATTTGTGGGATCATATGTCATAAGTTCATAGATCAAAAGCTAGAAGAGACCTCAGATGCCATCTCACTTCTTCACACCCTCATCTTACAACTGGAGAAATCAAAGCCAGGAGCAGTGAGATCACTTGTTGAAGGTTATACAACCAATAAGTAGCAGCCATGGGATGGGAAGCCAAGTTCTCTGACTCCAGAATCAGTGCTCTAGAAGAGGACTTTCTAAACATTGTGTCATTGACTGATGGAATTTATGGATTCTTTTGAATAGTGTTTTAAATGCAAAAAATGAAAGACTTAAGATTATAAATATAGTTAACAATATACACACATATATAACCACACATACATAAATACATATTTTCAAATTCATGTGTATATACATGCATATACAAAGTATATATATATATACAATACACACATATACACATACATTTCCAAATATAGGGACCTTGGCTTAAGAATTTCTACTCTAAAATGTAAGATTTTTAATAGGAGGAATTGTTTCTTCCATGTTACCTAACACGATATGTTGTACAGAGTAAGGTGCTCAGTAAATGTTTTCTGTGGTTTATTTGTAAGATATGGATGGTGAAGGCATACATTTTAACAGGAAAGCTCCAGAATCATTTAATAATAAATGAGGATAGTAAGACCTGGGACGAATGAGAATGAGGAGCCCAACTGTTATTGTTACTTCTGTTACATCTCTGAATTCCTTGGGATTTGAGTCTAATGCACTAATGTGTAGCTAACCATGTTGAAGCTATAACTTCAGCCTTTGAGAAACCCTAGAGACAGCACTTTGGAACCTCCATAGCCCTGTAGAACTTTAAAATGGCCATTCCCATATATATATATATATATACATATATATATATGTATATATGTGTGTGTGTGTGTGTATGTGTGTGTGTGTGTGTGTGTGTGTATAGGGCAATTTTGGCTGTGGAAAACAAAAGGGAAGGGAATAAACAAAAGAGATTGGCAGTGGGGAAGAAAAATGAGAAAAAGAAGCTGGAATAAAATCACCAGCTCTCAGATATGCCAGGACAGACCACTCTTCATAAAGCCTCTGGGAAATCTGAATTCATTCAGTTCTTTTGAAAGTGCCTTCAATCTTTGAGCTTGCTATTTCCATTATGATCAACCAGAGGCCCCAGTGTGTCTTTAGCTGGCTTCCTCCATTTGATAGTCTGAAAAACCAAAACCAAAATGCTTTAAAAACAGTTGTTAACTTTGAAGTCTTGCAAAAGGTCTGTTTCTATGGTTCTTTTTGACCAATTTTTACTTAATCCTCTCATTACTTAATTTCTCATTTGTACTTGACTCATGGCATTTTGTGGGCTTCCTTGGGCTCATTTAGGTTAAGTGGAGCCATGAATGGAGCTCTGGACCTAGAGTTAAAAAGACTTCAATTCAGATTTTGCCTTATTAACTCTGAGACCCTGAATCAGCCTAATCATATTCCTCATCTGTAAAGTGGGAATAATAATAGCATCTATGTTAGAGAGTGATTGTGAGGATATGAAAAGAATATATGAAAAACTTCTCTTTAAACCTTAAAACACAACATAAATTCTAGTTATTATTACAGTTTTCTTCTTTTTCTCTAAATCAAGATTTCAAATTTGTCAGCTAATAAAGGGTCTGTTAAATAATAATACAATGTTGTGAGAAAATCCCAAATGTAGGATACTGAGAACTAAATATGGAAAGGGACAAGATTTCCAGGAGTCAAGATGATAGAATAAGCAGTAAATCACCCTAACTGTCCCATGCTCATCTCCAAACAACCATAAAAATACTACTCTAAAACAAATTCTGAAATAGCAGAACCAGTAAAGAGATAGGATGAAACAAACTTGGAGCCCCCAAAACTTGGAAGATTGGCAGAAAAGGTGCCAGCCAGAAAGAGATATTGAGCCCCAGTGCAGTGAATACAGGCAAATGCTAATATTAGGACCTGCCACATGTCTCAGCATGGCCAGGGAAATGGGCATGCTCCAGCTCTAAGAAATGCCACATGTTTCAGCAAAGCCCTGGGAAAACAAGTGACCTCCAGGAATCAGACCACCATGAGCTTCCGTATAGTCCCAGGAAAATGCAGAAATATGCCACTGGCCTCAACATACACCAGATCCTAGCACTAGGACTCCAGCTCAGCACCAGGTAAACTGCCAGACCCCGCTGCCTCCAGCAGTGCGATTCACCTCCCCGATCCCCACCCCCTTAGCTAAGCACTAGGCACAAGGTTTCCCCTGGGCTTTAGGGCTATATCAGTGCAGAATCAGGCAAATAACTAGGGTCTGGTGCAAGAAACTTGAGACAGTGCCTCTTCTACCATAGGAGCAAAGCTCAAATTTAAAAGAAAGGAAAAAGGCCAAAAGAGATGAACAAAAACAATTTTTAAAAAGCTGACCCTTGAAAGTTTAATATGGTGACAGAGAAGACCAAGACACAAACTATGAAGAGAACAATGTCAAAAAAAAACCTATGGGCAAAATACCAAAGAAAAGCAGGAAGGGGTCTCAAGCCCAGGAAGAACACATGGAAGAGTTCCAAGAAGGAGCTGAAAAATCATATGAAAGAGGGAGAAGAATTGGGAAAACAAATGAGAGTGATACAAGAAAATTAGGAAAAATTGTCAGCAGCTTGGCAAAAGAGAACAACCCTTTAGGTGATCTGAGACAATTCCAACATACTTGGGATTGGAAAATGCCATTGGTATACAGAGGAAGAACTATGGAGATTGGATGTGATTCAAATCATGCTATTTCCACCTTTTTTCCCTTTTCTCTCTCATGTTTTTTGTTTTCCTTTTCTGATTATTCTTTTACTATATGACTAATGTGAAAATGTACTTAAAATGTTTCTGCATGTATATAACCTGTATCAGATTGTAGGAGAGAAATATAGAAAATATTTGGATCTCAAAATCTTACAAAAACGAATGTTGAAAACTACCCTCACATAATTGGAAAAAATAAAATATTATTAAAAAAGGAAATATCCAGAAAGAACTGGGTTTTCAACCAATAACAAAAAAAGAAAACCATTTAAAAAGTAGAATTGATCAAGTAAAAAAGGAGATACAAAAATTCACTGAAGAAAACAACTCCTTAAAAAGTACAATTGACCAAATAGAAAAGAAAGTACAAAAGCTGAGGAAAAGTATTTCCTTAAAAATTAGAATTGGGCAAGTGGAAGATAATGACTTTATGGGACATCAAGAATCAAACATTCAAAAGAATTATTCTATTTTACAATAAAATATAAAATACCTTATGGGAAAAATAACTGACTTAGAAAGTAGATCCAATTGAGACAATGTTGGAATCATTGGACTATCTGAAAACCAAAATCAAAAGAAGGACCTGAACAGTGTTTTTCAAGAAATTATGAAGGAAAACTGCCCTGATATCCTGGAACCAGAAGGCAAAATTGGCTTTGAAAGAATCCACTGATGACCTCAGGAAAGAGATTGTAAAATAAAAACCCCAAGAAACATCATAGCCCAAAGATCTATCAAGACAAGTAGTCAGAAAGAATCAATCCAAATATCAGGGAACCACAATCAAGATTACACAGTATTTATTTAGTTGCAACACTAAACCATCAGAGGTAATATGACATATTCTGGAAGGCAAAGGAGCAAGGACTACAACCAAGAATCACTTATCTAGCAGAATTAAGCATAATCTATTAAAGGGAAAATGGTCATTTGATGAAATAGATGGATTTCAAATTTTCATAAGGAGAAGACCAGAATTGAACCAAAAAATTTATCTCTCATAGCAACACTCAAAAGAAATGAGGAAAAAAGGGAAAAGAAAGCATAAAAGATTCAATAAAACTAAACTGTTTATATCTCTGTATGGGAAGATATTTGTAATTCTTAAAAATTGTATCACTAATAATATAGCTAGAAGGACTATACATATAGGTGATTTTGAAAAAAATAATAAAAATAAGGAATTAGAAAGAGTAATACAGTAGGTGCAGAAGAAAGAGAGAAGTAGGGGAAGTTGTTTCACATGAAATGGCATGAAAGATCTATATTACAGAAGAGAGGTAGATGGGAAGGTGGGTGATGGGCATCGCTTTTACCTCACTCTCATTGGTATTGGCTCAAAGAAGTAATAATATACATAATCAGTTGAATTCAAAAATCTGCTTTACCTGACAGGGAAGTAGGAAGAGAGAAGATTAAGTAAAGGGGAACTGACTGAAGGGAACTGATGAAGAGGGAAAGAGTGAAAGGAGAGAACAAGAGAAACAATAGGAAGGAAGGAAATCCACAGTCATAACTTTGAATGTGAATGGAATGAACTCATCCATTAAAACAATGAATACTAGAATAGATAAAAAAAAAAACAGAATCCCATAATACCTTGTAAAAAAAATATTTTTAACCCTTGAAAAGGGGACATGAAGGGAGCTGAAGCAGAATATATTATGCTTAAGCTGAAGTAAAAAAAAAAAAAAAAAGGCAATCGTAGCAATTCTGATCCTGGACAAAGTAAAAATAGACAGTTAAAAGATATAAGGAAAGGAAGGAAACTACATCCAATACTAATCATATACATATCAAGTAGTATAGCATCCAAATTTTTAAAGAAGTTAAGTGAGTTATAAGAATAGACAGCAATACTATTTTAGTGAAGGACTGCAACTCCTCTCAGAACTCGATAAATCTCAAAAAAAAAAAAAAACTAAGGAAGTAAACATCAGGAATGTTAGATATGATAGAACTTTGGAGAAAACTGAAGAGGAACCAAAAGGAATAGACCAGTTTTTTCCCAGCAAAACACGTCAGCTATATAAAACAAAACAAAACAAAACTGACTACATTAAGGCATAAAACTCTCAATATTGAAAGGTAGAAATAAATTTATCCTTTTTGGATAATAATGCAATAAAATTACATTCAACAAAGGGTAGTGGAAAGATAGATTAAAAATTAAGTGGAAATGAAATATTCTAATCCTAAGGAATAAGTGTGTCAGAGAACAAATCACAGAAACAATTTCATTAAAGAGAATTACAACAATGAGATAACATTCAAAACTTTGAGATGTAGCCAAAGCAATATTTAGGGGGAAATTTATTTTTCCAAATAATTTTATCAAAAAAATTAATAAATCAGGCATCCAAATAAAAAACTAGAAAAAGAACAAATTAAAATCTTCAATTGACAATCAAATTGAAAATCTTGGAAATCAAAGGTAAGATTAAGAAGATTAAAAAAACCCTATTAAATTAATAAATCTAGAAGTTGATTTATTAGATGAGATATTGGGTAATTTAATTAAAACAAGTAAACCAGATATCCAATATCAAAAATGAAAAGAATGGACTCGTCACCAATGAAGAAAGTAATCAATAGGAAATATTTTGCCTAATTATATTCCAACAAATCTAATAATCTGAGTGAAATTGGTGAATATTGATGAAATTATAAATTACCCAGATTAGCAGATAAGTAAATAGAATGTCTATAAATAACCCCATCTTAGAAAAATAAAGCAAATAAAGCATCACTGAAGTCCCTAAGAAAAAAATCTCCAAGACCACATTGGTCTACAAGTGAATTCTACTAAGCATTTGAAGAACAATTAATTCTAATACAATATAAATGATTTGGAAAAATAGGCAGAGTTCTATTGATTTTTTAATGACACAAATATAATGCTTATATCTAAACCAGGAAGAGCTAAAACAGAAAATTATAGACCATTTCCTAGTATTGATGCAAAAATCTTGAACAAAATACTAACAAGGGGATTATAGCAATATATCACAAAGATTATACACTTTGACTAGGTGGAATTTATACTAGGAATGCAGCTTATCTTAGGAAATTAGGAAAACTATGAATCAACAATATGAATAACAAAATCAACAAGAATCATTATCTTAAATACTGGAAAAAATTTAGATAGAATACAGCACCCATTCCTATTAAAAACAGGAATAAATGGATTTTTCTTTAAAATAAGGAGCAGTTCCTAACATCATCAGCAAGCATTATCTGTAATGGGGACAAGCTAGAAGCCTTTCCAGTAAGATCAGTGATGAAACAAGGATGCCCATTATCACTACTATAATTCAACATAGTACTAGAAATGTTAACCATGGCAATAAGAGAAAATAAATTGCATTAGAATAGGCAGTGAGCAAACAATACTATCACTCTTTACAGATGATATGATGGTATACCTTAAGAACCCTAGAGCATCAATTAAAAAACTACTTGAAATGATTAACAACTTTAGCAAAGCCCATTAACAGGAGATAGAAAGCAAATTCCATTTAAAATAACTATAAAAAATATAAAATCTTGGGAGTCTAACTGCCAAGACAAATCCAGGAACTATATGAACATAATTATAAAACACTTTTCACACAAAGTCAGATCTATGCAATTGGAAAAAATATCAAATGCTTATGGGTAAAGCAAGTCAATATAATAAAAATATTTTTTTCTTAAAGCATTCTATCAATTAATTTTTGGTAGTTTGATATTTATGTACATACCAATCGAACTACCAAAAATTATTTGATAGAAGTAGAAAAAATTTTCATCTGGAAGAACAAAAGGTCCAAGAATATCAAGGGAATTAATGAAAACAAAAACACAAAGGAAGGTGGCCTGGCTGTATCAGATCTAAAACTATATTATATAGCAGCAATCCTCAAAGCTAGATGGTACTGGCTGAGAAAGTAATGGATCACTGGAATAGATTAGGCACACAAGATACATTTCAGTTTTAGTAACTTAGTAACATAGTAACTTAATATTTGATAAACCCAAAGACACCACCCTTTGGAATAAGTATTCACTATTTGGCAAAAACTATTGTGAAAACTGGAAAACAATAGGATACTATAGATCACTTACACTATATACCAAGATAAAGTCAAAATGGGTATATGATTTAGACATAAAGGGTCAACACCATAAGTGAACTAGAAGAGAGGGGAATAATCTACCATCAGATCTATGGGGAAAGGAAGAATGTATGATCAAATGAGATAGAGATCATTACAACATATGAAATAATTTTTATCAAAATAAACTTTTGTATGTACCCAATACAACTAAGATTAGAGGGAAAGCAAAAAAAAAAAAAAAAAAAAAAAAAAAACCAAACTGTAACTATGCCCAAAGTGCAAACAAACTCTGCATATCCTCTGAATTAGTAATACCACTACCTTGTAACTCAAAGATTTAAAAAAGGGAAAAGGACCTATATGTGCAAAAATACTTAGAGCAGTTCTTTTTGTGGTGGCAAAATAGTGGAAATTGAAGGGATCTCTATCAATTGGGGAAAGGTTAAAGAACCTGTGGTATATGAATTTCATAATTTTTCAGAAAAACATGGAAAAACTTGTATGAATTGATATAAAATGGAATGAACAGAACCAGGAAAACATTGTATACAACATCAACAACATTGTATAATGATCAACTATAAATGACTCAGTTCTCAGTGACACAATATTTCAAGAGAAGTATAAAGGGCTCAGGAAGAAAAATGCTATCCTAACCAGATGAAGAACTAATGAACTCTGAATGCAGATTGAGGCATAATTTTTTTACTTTATTTTTTGGTTTTTTCCCTTTTGATTTGTTTCTTCTTTAACAACTATTACTAATATGGAAGTACATTTTATGTGATATCACATAATATATATCAAAACCTATATCAAATTACCTGCCATTTTCAGAAAATTAGAGGGAAGGTAGAAAATGTTGGAACTTAAAATCTTTTGGAAACAAATGCTACAAATTAGTTTTACATGAACTTGGAAAAAAATAAAATGCTACTAAAAATAAAGTAGGAAAAGAGAAAAATATGAACAGAAAAAAAGGAAAAATTGTTATCTTATGATCATTGGAAGTGGCAAAGGAATTGAAAGTCAGGGCTTTCTTGTAACACATACAGTGAATAAAAGAGCAATGGCCCAGGAAAGATTAAATTTGGGTGAAGAGAAATGAAGCACCCTGGTTAGTGACTGATATGGAGAAAACCAATCAGATCTAAAATGCTGAGATGAACCAATGAAAAAGCAAACTAAAATGGGGCACAAATAAACAATTTATAAAACTACATACATCGAAATATATTAACAGTGCCTGACATGGAAGCTAGAAGAGCAAAACAGAAATTAGAACAAACTAGCAAATAACTGACAAGATGGCACATATTCCTATCTGGAAATTTCAGACTAGTGGAGTGGGAGGGGGGCAAGGAGAAAATTATTTCACAGACAAATGCAACTTTAGATACCCTTTTACATCAGTACAGGCGGGAAGCAGTTACTCTATAGGGCAAGATGATGCTTTTCTATGCTTAGAAAACTTCTAGGAGAGTTCTTAAATTTTCAGAAAGTTTTATTAATAGAATAAAACTGGCATTTCACTTCATTTTTATTAGTCTTTTAAAATATCTACTTAACCATGAAAATACAAGTGTCATGGAGGTCTAGAGATTATGCCATTACTCAGGTTTTTGCCTTCAGTATTAATTTGACAGGGATTTTTTAAAAAAAATACAAACACCAAAATATCTATTTCAAGTTACTCAGTTTACTGGAAACTTGTGATTGGTGCAGCTATTCCTATAGAATCTTACATTCCCATGTAGGCACTGCAACTACAAAACATCTATACCACACATAACTAGATTCTATTTTTTTTTTAAAGTTGGCTATAGACATTTGCCCAGTAGAACTTCATTGATAACTTTCCAATATTCTAGAGTGGTAGTTGAAAATAAAATGAGACAAGGGGATGCCCTTTCTATGCTACAACTCTTAAGTATTGGGTAAATGGATCTGGCATTTAAGGAAATAGAGAAAATACTCAAGTGGGATCTCTGGTCATATTCAAACCCCCATGTTCACAAAACTAAATATAAAATTCAATTGAGGGATATAATTTGTTTAGTAGAAAATGGATCATATAATTATTGCTTTGCCTTTACTAAACATCATTTATTCATTGGTGACTTTGTTTCCAAATTCAATAGATTTTTGTTAGACCCATTTCCTTATTTTGTTAGTATTTGACAATGGCAACTAACCTCCCTTTTCTGAATCATTGAATTTGTCTTAGTTTCTATTATCCTATATATTTCATAAACATTTCTATCTCTTTAGTAATTCTTCCTCTATATTCTTTGCTGTCTCATTTTCTACCCTTAAAGAATTTGTTCCCTCTAAGCCTCTGTCTTTTTTCTTTTGCTATTTCCTAAATATTCTTTTCACTTAGAAAATACATATATAAAGTTGCCTATCACAGATAGCTATTTTTTCCCCTTTTGTTACTCTCCTTTCTGAGTAAAAGCTTACTCAGATTCAGATTTTATGAAGAATTAACACATTTCCAACATACTAGTGGTTCTAATAGCCAAAGACCACTTCATAAGGATCAGTACAGTTAACTGAACAGCTACACCAGTGAGTTGTTACATAGGATTGTATTCCGTGTGGAATGCATGAGAAGATATTTATCTAGATTAGTGACAAAAGATCCCTAACGCTAAACCAATGTCCATGATATTCATACTACAAAAAAAGGAGCTACAGGTAGGAATGTAGTAGAACATTATCAGTTGGGCAAACACAATAGTATTGGGGCCTATCTACTTACTGGTTCTTGTAATGCCTGCCCTGAGTTCATAGACTCCTCACTTTAGAGCTAGAAATACTTTAGAGACCATCCAACCTAACTGCCTCAATTTATAAATGGGAAAACTTTAGCTTTAGTCCTAACAATGGGTATGAAACCACTAATATAGGCAAAGAAACTGTTTGGTCCATTCTTCCCATCTACTTTTGAAATGTATTATTTCTCTACTTTCAATACCAAACATTTTCTTCATTTGGATGACACTACATTCCAATGGCTCTTTTTTTTTAAACTTATGTATACATTTCTCCCCATTCTCTCTCTTTTTTATTAAAGCTTTTTATTTACAGAATAGATGAGTGATTTTTCTACATTGACCTTTGCAAAACTATCTGTTCCAAATTTTTACTCCCCTTCCCTAGATGCAGGTAGTCTAATACATGTTAAATTTGTTAAAAATGTGATAAATCCAATATATGTAGACATATCTATACAGTTATCTTGTAGCACAAGAAAAATCAGATCTAGAAAGAGAAAAACAATCACCTAAGAAGGAAAACAAAATGCAAGCAAACATCCACAGAAAGCATTAAAATGCTATGTTGTGGTCCATACTCAGTTCCCACAGGCCTTTCTCTGGATGTATATGGCTTTCTTTATCACTGAACAATTGGAACTGATTTGAATCATCTAGAGTCTTGTTGCTGCATGTAATGATCTCCTGGTTCTGCTCATTTCACTTAGCATCAGTTCATGCAAATTTCTCGAGGCCTCTCTGAAACATCCTGTTGATCATTTTTTACAAAACAATAATATTCCATCACATTCATATATCATAATTTATTCAACCATTCTCCAATTGATGGGCATCCATTCAGTTCCAGTTTCTTGCCACTACAAAAAAGTCTGCCACAAACATTTTTGCACACGTGAGTCCCTTTCCCTCTTTTATGATCTTTTTGGGATATAGGCCTAATAGAAACACTGCTGGGTCAAAGGGGTGTGCACAGTTTGATAACTTTTTGAGCATAGTTCGATTGCTCTCCAGAATGGTTGGATCTGTTCACAGTTCAACCAACAATGTATCAGTGAACCAGTTTTCCCACATCCCCTCCAACATTTGTCATTTTCTTTTCCTGTCATCTTAGCTAATCTGAGAGGTGTGTAGTGGTATCCCAGAGTTATCTTAATATGATCAATAGTGATTTGGAGCACCTTTTCATATGACTAGAAAGAATTTCAATTTCTTCATCTGAAAATTGTCTGTACATACATATCCTTTGACCATTTATCAATCGAAGAATGGTTTGAATTCTTATAAATTTGAGTCAATTCTCTATATATTTTAGAAATGAGGCGTTTATCAGAACCTTTGAATGTAAAAATGTTTTCCCAGTTTATTGCTTCCCTTCTGATCTTGTCTGCATTTGTTTGTACAAAAACTTTTTAACTTGATATAATCAAAATTAACTATTTTGTGATTGGCAATGATCTTTAGTTCTTCTTTGGTCACAAATTCCTTCCTCCACAGATCTGAGAGGTAAACTATCCTATGTTCTTCTAATTTGTTTATAATATCATTCTTTATGTCTACATCATGAATTCATTTTGACATTATCTTGGTATATGGTGTCAGGTGTGGGCCAGTGCCTAATTTCTTCCATACTAGTTTCAGATTTTCCCAGTAGTTTCTGTCAAATAGTGAGTTCTTATCCAAAAAGCTGGAGTCTTTGGGTTTGCCAAACACTAGATTACTATACTCTTTGACTATTTTGTCCTGTGAATCTAACCTATTCCATTGATCAACTACTCTGTTTCTTAGCCAGTGCCAAATGGTTTTGATATCTGCTGCTTTATAATATAATTTTAGCTCTGGTACAGCTAGGCCACCTTTATTTTCCTTTATTTCCATTAATTCCCTTGAAATTCTTGACCTTTTGTTCTTCCAGATTAATTTTGTTATTTTTTCTAGGTTAGTAAAATAGTTTCTTGGGAATTTGATTGGTTATAGCACTAAATAAATAGATTAGTATAGTATTGTCATCTTTATTATATTCGCTCGACCTATCCAAGAGCACTTGATATTTTCCTAATTGTTTTGATCTGACTTTTATTTGTGTGGAAAGTGTTTTGTAGTTTTGCTCATATAGTTCTTGACTTTCCCTTGGCAGATATATTCCCAAATATTTTATACTATGGACAGTTATTTTAAATGGAATTTCTCTTTGTATATCTTGCTATTGGATTTTGCTAGTGATGTATAAAAATGCTGATGATTTATGTGGATTTATTTTTTATCCTGCACCTTTGCTAGTCATGGATTGTTTCTAATAGTTTTTAGTTTATTCTCTAGGGTTCTCTAAGTATACCACCATATCATCTGCAAAGAATGATAATTTAGTTTCCTCATGACCTACTCTAATTCCTTTAACCTATTTTTCTTGTCTTATTGCCAAAGCTAGCATTTCTAATACAATATTGAATAGCAACGGTGATAGTGGGTAACTTTGTTTCACCCCTGATCTTACTGGGAATGGTTCCAGTTTATCCCCATTACACATGATGCTAGCTGATGGTTTTAAATAGATGTTACTGACTATTTTAAGGAAAAGTCTATTTATTCCTATATTATTTAGTGTTTTTTTTTAAATTTTATTTTATTTGCATAACATATGTGTGGGTAATTCTTCAACAATAACCCTTATATAGCTTTCCGTTACAAATTTTTCCCCCTAACTCCACACCCCTCCCCTAGATGGCAG
>JAJPUD010011242.1:24529-55765 GCA_023553655.1 Myrmecobius fasciatus | reverse complement strand
TGAACTGTTTTCTTTTTCCAATTCACCAGTCCTATTTTCCAGTTTTTGATATTTCTGTTGCCCTGATCTCAATTTATTTCCCCATTCTTCTTCTAGCTCTCTTTTGAGATTCTTAATGCAATCATCCAGGTAAGCCTTCTGAAAGGGAGACCAACTTAAGTCTGCCTTTGTGGCTTCATCTGGGATTGTTTTCATAATGTCAGGATCTGGGGACTGTTCTATTTTTTCTCCGTAAAAGCTTTCTATGGTGAGAGCTCTCTTCTGCTTCTTGCTCATGATTTAAAGTTGGGATATTGGTCAAAACCAGAGAAAACTGCAATGAGTTGTATTTGCCCTGGGGCAGTTTGCCGAGTTGACTTCAGGTCTGAGGCTGGTCGGGCTAGATTCGCACTAGGACCACGTTTTCAGCTGCTCTCGATCCACCCTTTCCCAAAGGCAGATCTGCCAAAGCACCTGCCCGCAAGCAGAGCAAAGTGGCCCAGGCGTCTCCCAGGGGCTTCCTGGGTGCCCAAAATCCGCCCCTCTATCGCAGCCCTGACTTCCGCCCCAGCTGGAGTCTGATTGAGACCAGCGGCCGATTTCCCCTGAGGCTAACCTTCTCTGGAGTTCTTTCACGGTAGATCTTTGATAGAAGTGCGTTGTATGTCGAATGCTTGGAGGTGCTCTCACTTAGAAACCAGTTGGAAGACTTACTTTGTCTGGGTTTGAGGGAATGTCCTGGGAGTTCACAGAGAAAGCTGTCCGCAGTTCGCCATCTTGGTTCCGCCCCAAAAAGGAATATTTTAAAATTTATTATTCATAGAATAATTGTGTCAAGTCAACATGATGACTTGGATAAACTTATTTTTATAGTTGAAATGTTTAATTATATTGCAGGTCAAGCTTTTAATAGGACACTTTCTCTTCATGCACTTTTAAAAACCTGATTCAATTCTGGTCAGTCAGTATAAAATAATCTGGATAGGAAAATTAACTCAAAACTAGGGTAGGGCTCAAGATTCCTTCCTGGTTTACTGCTCTTTGTTTCATTTTTTTTTTTTTTTTGTGTGTGTGTAGAAACCTTAAGGTTGCTGGCCTGAAAGGTGTTTTACAAGTAACTAGAGATGGTGGAGATTGTAGAATAGATAAGTGACATCATTCTGTAAAAAGCTGATTGCTATTGCTCTCCATCTCAGCACTCATATTTGACATTCAATTTGAACATGACACAGCTATGGCAAGACATTTGTCTTTTCTAGTGACTAATAAAACTAGGAAATAAAACCTCATCTTGCTCTAAACTTAAAAGGGCAGCATCATTGTCCTCCTGCAACAATCACTAAATATCAAACCTTTCTTATCCTCAATATCCTGTAAATCAAGGAACAAGAACGCAGAAAATGATTTGATGATTTTTTTACATTTCCAGTGAAAGCTGACATTCCACAAAAGATAATGAATACTCCCAGAAAATTCTTATTTGGTTTTATTTGTAATAAGGTGACAATCCTTTGCTTAACTCATGAATTATGTGGACAGTCATCTGACTGTGCTAAATTTAATTAGCATAAAGCCAGGTCCATCATATCCTGTAGAATATTTGTGTCCAGGCTCAACTGACCTCAGGTATGTCAAAGACTGGCTGAGGTTATTAGTGATCAAAGTTAGGCTACTGCATAAGGACTCACCATCAATAATTGATCACTGAGCACATAAATCTATGTCTAACTTCATGACCTAATTCTTTGGTTCCATAACTTGTTCTTGCTCCCATAGTCATCCATCTTTGTAAAGAAAGGGTAGAGAAGAATTTTCTCCTCTACAACTGATTTGCAGTCAATTAGCATACAACTAGTATGTGCCAGATAATATGCTAAACCCTCAACTTAAAAATGAAGACAAAAGATATTACTTGCCCCCAAGAAATTAACAGAGTTAATTTTTGCAGAGTTGTACATGGATTAGATGTTCTTTTCACATCTATTCCTGATTTCCTACCTTATGATCCTCTTCAGAAGGATAATATAATTAATATATAATCATGGTTCTTAGCTTTATAAGTATTCACTAGACCTTTGGCATTTTTATATTATATTTACATATGGTCATCTGTCCTGCTCACTCTATTGACAGACAGTTAACATTCTTTCATAAAAAAGTTTTTATTTTAACTCTGGATAGGCCTAAAGTAATTTGATATACTAAAAGTAGCTTTAAAATTTGGTTATACAATGAACCATATTTAAAAAGAAGGAGAAGAGAGGTTGGGAATCAGCAATACTAAAATGTGGAAATTAAAAAAAAACTAACATTCTATCTTCTATATCACATTGCCTTTGCTTGAATTGTTCTAATGAAGGTCAATTAACTACTTCCTAATAAAGCCAATTCTACTTCAAGACTGATTTTTTTTTTCATGCTACACATGACACCCAAATCTGCTTACCAATAATTTCTACTCATAGATTGCAGTTCTGCCTAAGAAGAATTATTTTGATACTTCTTCCATGGGATAGCCCTTCAAATGTTTGCACTCAACTCTTTTGTCCTCCCTGAATCCTCTCTTCTCTAGGTGGAACCATACCAAATGGTTTTTGTTAACCCATCCTCATTTCATATTAACTCAGTACTTTTATCTATCCTGTTTATTTTTCTCTGGATGCTCCCCACCTTACAATGCCCTTTCAAAATCATGGCCTCTGAATCTAATACATCAGATGTTATCTGACAAATGCAAAGTACTAATCATTTTCATGTATATTGTTAACTAATCATTTCTCTGAAATTATCTGCTTGTGAGGTCATGTTTTTGGAAACATGTAAGGGTTTATATTTGTTATTCAGCTTCAATTATTTAGATTATGTTAGTTGCTGACTATGTGAAAAGATGGGTTTAAGGCTTCATAATGAACCTTCTGGAATTTTGGTTGGACACTGTGGTGATCAGAATTCCTAAATTATTTTTGAAATATTATTTGTCTTTCTTTTTTCTTTTTGTCTTTACAATGTCATTGTGAACATTAAGTTTCCTCATGGTTATGCTCTTTTTGCATCAATTTATAGAGGAATTATCAAGTTTCCCTAAAATCACATATCTTTATCATTTCTTAAATCACAATGGTATTCTATCACATTCCTATACCAAACTTATTCATTTATTCACTAATTGATGAGTATACTTGAATGACAAAAAAAAAGTTTAATGCTTTTTTTCTTGAGATCACAGTTACTTCAGTTACTTGATCTATAATATCATCCCAAGTTATAAGGAAAGCCACTTTGAAAATGTGTGTGATATTGCAAATCCCTTACCTATCAAGAGATTTGTCTTTTACTATTTTCTTTACCCTATTCCTTTTTTATTGTCTGACATATGGATAAATTTATGATGAAAAGTCAAAAAACATCCAGTTATTCTGGGAAGCAAGTTATAATTATGCTAAAAAAGTCACTAAGTTGTAATATATTCTTTGATTTAGAAGTATTATTACTGGGATGCTACCCCACAAAAATCCAAGAAAGTGGCAAAATATCACACTTCATTTTGTGTATAGGCTGTGTGGTGTGTGTGTGTGTGTGTGTGTGTGTGTGTGTGTGTGTTTGTGTGTGTCTATGTGTGTGCATGTGAGTATAAGCAAAAATCTGAAAAGTAAAATTTCATGTATCTCTTAGGAGATAGCTAAACAAATTCTCTGAATGCAATAGAATATCATTTTTGCCACAAGTAATGATAAAACAGAGAGTTACAGGTAAACTTAGAAGACTTGCATACACTGATGTTAAAGTAGGGTAAACAGAAGCAAGAGAGCTGGATGTGCAATAATAAATTTATAAACAAAAACAACTCCAAAAAGCTTTAGAATTCTGATCACTGCAACACTAAACCAAGATTTCAGAGAAACAAAAATGAAACAAATGTGCTATCATCTTTTTTTATTAAAACTTTATATTTGCAAAACATATGCATGGGTAATTTTTCATAATTGACCATTGCAAAGCTGTCGCAAAATTTTCCCTCCTTCTCCCCACCCCTTCCCCTAGATGGCAGGAAGTCTAATACATGTTAATTATGTTAAAAATACCTGAAAAATCAAATATGTGTATGCATATTTATACAGTTATCTTGCTGTATAAGAACAATCATATCTATAAGAAAAAAATGTGAGAAGGAAAACATAATGCTAGCAAACATCAATAGAAAGCATCAAAATGCTATGTTGTGGTCCAACCTCAGATTCCATAGGCCTCTCTCTAGGTGTATATGGCTTTCTTCATCATTGAACAACTGGGACTGGTTTGAATCATCTCATTGTTGAAGAGAGTCATGTCCATTAAGAACTGATCATCACATAGTCTTATTGTTGCTTTGTATATTGATTTACTGGTTCTGCTTATTTCACTCAGCATCAGTTCATGCAAGTCTCTCCAGCCCTCTGTGAAATCATTGTGCTGGTTGTTTCTTACAGAAGAATACTATTCCATGACATTCATATACTATGATTTATTCAGCCATCCTTCAATTGATGGGCATACATTCATTTTCCAGTTTCTAGCCACTACAAAAAGGGCTGTCACAAACATTCTTGTACATGTGGGGCCCTTTCCTTCCTTTAAGATCTCTTTGGGATATAGATCCAATAGAAACACTGCTGGATCAAAGGGTATACACAGTTTGATAACTTTTTGAATATAGTTTCAAATGGTTCTTCAGAATTGTTGGATCTATTCACAGTTCCACCAACAATGGATCTGTGTCCCAGTTTTCCCACATCCCCTCCAACATTTGCATTATCTTTTCCTTTCATTTTAGCCAATCTGACAGGTGTGAATTAGTATCTCAGTTGTCTTAATCTGCATTTCTCTGGTCAATAGTGATTTGGTGCACCTTTTCATATGACTAGAAATGGTTTTAATTTCATCATCTAAAAATTGTCTCTTCATATCCTTTGACCATTTATCAATTGGAGAGCGGATTAATTCCTATAAATATGAGTCAATTCTCTATATATTTTAGAAATGAGGCCTTTGTCAGAACCCTTAAATGTAAAGATGATTTCCCAATTTATTGCTTCCCTCCTAATCTTATCTGCATTAGTTTTGTTTGTACAAAAACTTTTTAACTTATATTAATCAAAATTATCTATCTGTTGTTCAGTTAAGAGTTCCAGTTCTTTTTTGGACACAAATTCCTTTCTTCTCCACAATTATGAGAGGTAAACTATCCTATGTTCCTCTAATTTGCTTATAACATCAATCTTTATGTCTGAATCATGAACCCATTTAGATCTTATCTTGGTATGTGGTGTTAGGTGTGGGTCAAACCCTAATTTCTTCAATACCAGTTTTCAATTTTCCTAGCAGTTTTTGTCAAATAGTGAGTTCCTATCCCAGAAGCTGGGGTCTTTGGGTTTATCAAACACTAGGTTGCTATAGTTTTGCCTGATTTGTCCTGTGATCCTATCCTATTCCATTGATCAACTACTCTATTTTTTAGCCAGTAACAAATGATATACTATCATATTCAAAGAAGGAACAGGGAGTGGGACTGAGGGGAGAGAGAGATAGAAATAGAGAGACAGAGAAACATAGAGACAAAGATAGAAACACAGAGACAGATGGAGACAAAGAGAAAGATATAGAGAGCGGGGGAAGGTGGGGATTAACTAAAAGAATGTACATTCCTTTTCGGACAGAACTTTTTAAGAGAATTTGCTTTGTTTGAGAAGACATATTTGTTCAGAGGATGGGAGTTGTAAATAAAAGAGTAAGAAAATAAACATTTTCACAACAACTATGAAAGACAACAATTAGTATCAATGCAATAATCAACCATGATTATATAGAATCAATAATGAAAAATGCTGATTACTTACTGATAGAGATGTGATAAATTCAAAGTGCTATGCTTAAGTTGTTAATTTGTTTAGGTTGACTCTGCATGCTTGTTACAAAGTGTTTTCTTTCTTTTCAAAGGACTGAGTAGGAGGTAGAGAAAAATATTTTTAACTTAAAATAATTTAGTTTTTCTTTATTTTCAAAAGAGAGGGAGATAGAAAAATATTTTAACTGAACAAATAATTTAATTTAAAAAGAAAATAAAGACATCAATTAAAAATAATTTAAAATTAATCATAAAAAATAAAACCCCCAAAGCAAGAAAAATAGTAACCAAATTGGAGGCTTGGTTAATTTCAAACCAGCTAGTCCATGGCATGTCTTTAAAGTACTTCCATCCATCAGTAGTATCTTATCTATATTTTGTATATCTAGTTGCATTCCCAAATGGAAATGGAATTGGGCATGAATTGGAGTCTTCTCACATTGTGGCAAATACTGGTTGATTACTTAGCAGAGATGTTGAAAAGAGAGATTTTGTCTGATTAAATTAGTCTCTTGAGTCCCATGTATGATATTACATGTGATTCTATAAAGTCTCAAAGCCTCAATTAAATTCTAGAATTTTAAAAACGAAAGGTCCTTAAGAAGCATTTAATATAGCCTCCTCATAATACAAATGAGAAAAACAAGGCCTACCTAATATTAAGTGACTTGTTCACTAGATTTCAAGTCTTCTGCTTTTCATTTAAATAGTCTGTTAGGTATTTTTATAGCAACTACTAAGTTCCTTATCTGCACACACATTTAGACTACCTCTGGAAGCATAATTGCTACATCTTTTTTTTTTTTTAAATCAGAAACCTTTTCTTTGTAGCCTATATATTTCCAGAACAGCCTTGATAAAACAAAATAATTAATGAGGGGATGTTGAGGGAGAAGACATGATATGAACAAGGGGCCTTGAGAGAAATAAAACTTCTTAATTTTCCTGAGATTATACAAGTCTATATGTCCCAGGTGATTTAATAACATCTGCTAATTGATGCCTCATCCCTTTCCATGTTAAATTCACCATGTTAAATTTCTATAAAATCTGAATTTAATATGCAATAACATTTGTGGGTAATGCTGCAAAGAATTTGTGCTTTAACCAAATTTTCAAGCATACTAAGGAGAATTATGTGATATTAAATTAAGTAATTAAGAATAATTAGTGTGTTCATAAGCACCATGCAATTTGGTAAAATCTGACAGGACAGGCTTTTGGATTGCTGGATAATTATCTTGTAGAATTAAAGAAAAACATGATTACTCAGCTGTGGTGGGCAGAATTGTAGTGATCAACATGTCTACAGCTTTTATCAAGAAGGTGTTTCTAAATCAGAAAATTATTGATCATTTCTGAAGAAAATATTGTAATTAACAATAAATCATTGCCACTGGTTCTTTGAAACTATATTTTTTGGGTTAATATCATAATAAGAGCAAATGAAGAATCAGTAAAAGAATATAGATTTTTACTAATATAGCAAAATATTTTATTTATTCATTTGAATTTAAAATTATCAATCTACTTTGGAACTAAAATAATTGAGGGCAGCAAGAGGTAATTTGGTTTTGTTTCTAGCAGTTTGATTTAATACCATTCATTAAAAATTTATTTTGAGACAAAACTGAATATATGTAATGGATTTCCTTTTTGATGGGGTAGTTAGATATCTCAGAGAATAGGATACTGAGCAAGAAGATGGGAAGCCTTGAGTTCTAATGTAGCATCAGAAACTTAGTAACTGTGGGAACCAGGGCATGTTATTTAATATTTGCTTCGGTTTTTCTATTCATAATGTGTGAATAATAATATCCCCTACTCCATCGCTGGGTGAGAATCAGAGGACATAATTTTTGCAAAGCACTTTTTTTAAATGCTAGCTATTATTTTTATCATACATTTTGGCTAAATTGATTGACCAATTCAGTTTCTAGTTTATCATTGAATCCCTCAGTTGAGTTCATTGTGTTACAATTGCAGCATATAGCAACACACCTTTATGATGGCATTTGGGACTAATTAAGTAACTGTCTCACCAATCTTCTTCTTGTTTTACTTTATTTTCGGAGGAGACCAATAACATTGCAATCTAGTGGCAAGGCAAAGGTCAAGATGACTGGCAATGATTCTGGGTTCAGTAGGTAACTCAGTAATTATTGTGAAGGACAACAGTTTTATTTTTACCTAATCTATTATCAGTAGAAATTATGTTGCAGCACATGGAAGTATCAAATAGAGGCTTTAGTGTCAATCACTTTTTCTATTAATGGATATTTGCATTAATGGATCCTATATCATTTCATGCACATATTACAGCATGTCCAACACCTAAATATGGGACTAGATCTATGGGATGGCATAAACTTGAGTTGGAGTTTACAAAATTACAAATTATTTTCAGAAACAAATGAGAAGTTAAAATGGACATGGGAAAAAAGCTCATTCTAGATCATTCTTTTCTCCTGCCATTGTCTATAGTTTTCTCTTTTCATAAAAGCATTAAACTGCAACCTATATAAATGGGAATTCCCTTGTTGCTTGTTCTTACTGAATTTTGAGACATCAGATTTCTCCATGTGTATGGGACCTAGGGAACTTTACTGGTTCCATATTAAAAGACTAGTTATGGGTCTTTCAAACTGTGCTTGAACCCTTTAAGGGATGGAGATACCACTTTTTTGCAAGTAGCCTATTCTGTTTTCAGATAGCTCTAATTGTTGGGTGATTCTTCCTTGTACTGATTAAGCAGAATAGCAGAGAAGACAGAATGATGGAAGGAAGACTTGGATTCCAACACACTTACTAGCCATAAGATCTTGGGCAAGTCACTTAACAGAAGTCATTCAACAAACATACACTAAATGTTTACTATCGATCAAGAATTGTTCTAAATGTTAGAGATTTAAAGAAAGGCAGAAATACCTAAGTTTAGTTGACCTCAATTTCCCCATCTATAAAATAAGACAGTTGAACCAGGTAGCTCCTAAAGATGCTTCCAGCTCATTTTATTTCTGTCACAGACATCATCTGGTATCTAACAGAATGATTCATGTGTTTCTATATGGCAACTTTCAATATTTTAAGAGAGCCATTATAGTCTGTCTTCTCTTTTCCAAGCTATGAATTACTGCTATTAAATAAAAGTTGATAAATCTAGTGATCCTATGATACTAACAATTCTGAGTCTACTTGAGGTTAACATCACTTTTCAATAATTTAACCATTCCCAGATAGCAGTTTACTCCTTTAAGAGTTAATTATTTATTAAAATGCTTTTTAATAATAACAGAGAATGATTGATCTTCTTTATAACATATCTGAACTTTCTGACCTCAATAAAACAACGATTTATTAAAATAAGGATACTTTATCATAATGGGTCCTGCATTATGAAGAAAACAAAACAAGAATCATACTACCAACTGGGGGTGACAATGGGGGCAATTTGATCTGTTTCTGTGATGTGATCATCATTATCTATTAGTATTTGTTCTTTCTCCAGTTCACAATTTGACCTTTTTTGGCACATTGTTTTAAAGGTCACCAGAAGACCTATTCAATACAAGGAGAAAATAACAATGCTCACTTGTGTTTGCTCTCCTCATATGATTGATGTGATCATATAGGCTGTTTGTGGGTTCATTGATTTACTTCTCTTCCATAAGTTCATTTGGTAAAATAAAAGACTATTTTTTAAGAAATCAAACTATATTTGAAACAGGAACATTTTTTCCTTCCTTAGAACAACAAGGTTATGATTGACTTGCAAACTTGGAAGCTATACTTGCTTTTTGGCTATAAGGTTTGTTTGGCTCTCCCAGGGAAGAGGCAGAAGACCAATTCATGCTATGAGAGCCCTACACTCTGTAAGTCACAAAGGGATCATTATTATTTGGGCATTTGCTTTCTTGTTTTACAGAATGTAAAATATGGAGGAAAAATGAGAGCTGTGAAACTGTTTCTGAAGCCAACAACCTGAAAAAGGGCTGAATCACTCTATGCAAATGGTGGCCCATTAGCAAATTGGTTGAGAGATGCAGGGGAAGGGGAAAAATTGAAAGCTTTCTTTCTAGTGGGGTGTTTTGCTACTTATTAAATTTAGTTTACAGAGGAAAGGAATGTTTATAATCTGGTGGAGCAGCAAAAGCTCACTAAATTAAGCACATTCTATGAAATTCAGAATTCATGTTTCTAACTCTACTGTGTTGTGAACCTGCTGTGTGACTTTGAGCAACTCATTCAGATGTTTCTTTGACTCGTAGGTCATAATTTGAGGCTCTCAGTGGGAATGATTTTCTCAGCAGACACCACCTTCTCTTTCCTGAAATTAAATGAGAGGCAGGGAGTAACTCCCTACCCAATTTATATCCCCTTTACAATGCTGAATTATGATGGGAAAGGGGCTATCCTGGGAATCTGGGCTTCAGATCTCAAAGATGTTTAAATAGGGAATTTGGTTCAGGAGGTAACTACTACCATTGTATTATTTTATTCTAGAAATAAAAGGGAGCCATCAAAGATAGTTCCCCAGGGTAGTGATGTAGTCTGATCAGTGTTTTGGGAAAATCAGTTTGCAGTTACATTTTCTAGATCATTCAGGAGCTGACTTCCCTGCATATAAATTCTAACCAACCACTTGCATATTTTATCTTGTGTTTTTCACTTTGGATGTTTGTTCACTAACATCTGTTGGACCCACTTTGATATATAATTTATTCAAACATAAACCCATATGTCATACTACAACTCTTTATGGATATAAAGAAAAACAGGTTAAGCCATATGATGATATTTGTGATCAATGGCCTTTCTCCCTGCCTCTTCCCTATACTCTAAAATATACTACACATACAGATGTACATATTCCTGAATCCTATCTATTCCATTCCACCAATAAAGAGAAATATGTCTAAGTGGTACATTTGAGTCATTTTCAAAGACAGACTTGGAAATGACCTATAATACCTAAGGACTAACTCCTCCCAGTTTCCATTTGTTCTTTTTTTTGGGGGGGTTGGAAACATTGACCAGACTATGCATTCCAATACCAACTATCTTGCCAGATAGAGGCCCTGATGGAATGGTGGTCGGGAAGCAAAGGGAGTTCTGAGCCTGCTGAAAGGACAGCTGAGAGGATTAGAAATATTTTCCCTTTGCCTTAGCTATCTGAGATGCATTGCAGTACTATTTTGTGTTAGATAAATCTGTTTTCCCTGACATTGCATTGGAGTTTTCAATCTTGCTGACCTAAACTGCTCAAAGAAACCTGTTCTACTGCTTTGACCCTGCTCTTTCTATCAGGCAAGTACAGAAACTGAGTAGAATAGCATGTTTTTAGCCTTGAGGAAAAAAAAAAAACAATACTGACGAGGCTTTATTGAAATTATTATTTATCATGAGAACTTAAATACTGCAGAAGTAGGTGTTCAGATATTATTATATAGTCAGAGACATGCTTCTTTACTGATTTCCTAAAGGAAGGAGATATATTCAGAAAAGGACTAGGGCTGGCTTAATTGATGAAACAAATATAGAGCTTCCAATAGCATCTGGAGGCCTCTTCCTCCTCCCCAATAAAGCAGATGGTGCCAGTTACTTTTCCTGTACCCCAACAATGCTACAATTTAGTACAATGTAAGAAATGAAACAATATCCAAATATGTCAATATCCTTAAAATATAATAGGCGTTATCATCTTAAATTTTCTTTAGATAGATTCCCAAATGATTTCTTCACTATTTTGGTGCTGTCCTTGCACTCCAGGTATACTATATATCCTTCCATGACAAAGATACAAGTTGGTAATTTCATGCTTGAGCTTCATATAAGCTGTTGATTTTTCTACTTGACCTCTCTTTGATTCAACAATGGATTTTCAAGATATTTTTGAATCCCAAATATCTCTTTATTAAAACAAATTTGATCTGAGTAAAAGCATGGTATAATTAATGGAAAGAGAATTGGACATGGCATTAGGGATTAACAGTTCAAATTTTGCTTCCAATAGTTTCTAGCTGTGTAACTATCAGCAAGTCACTTAATTTCTTTGACATGTAGTTTACTCTCAATGAAATGGTGTGAGGATTATCATTTGATGTATGTATATATAAGCATATGTTTATGTGATGATATGTAAAGTGCTTCATAATCCTTAAATATCAATATAAATGGCAGCTATTTCTAAAAAGGATTTTTTTTCCTATTTGACAAAAAAAAAGCAAAATATACATTTTTGTTTTCTCTGTATTGGGAACTTAAAACTCCTTAGGGGCAAATACTTTCTTTTGCTTTTTATTATATTTATAATCCCTAGCATAATACCTGGACCATAGTTGGCATTTAATATATGTTTGATTGATTGATCTTTTTCTAATTCAGTGAAAGGAATTTTTCAAATTATTGATGAAAGTAATCTCTAAATATATGTAATGATGTATGTAATACATGAAATAATAATGTAATATAATTGCATTATGTAATACAAAATACAAATATATAAAGATACAAATCTTTCATTGATGTTATATTTGGTATTATGCATAATTTTGACCATCTTTTTTTAAGTGCAATTCTTTAACATATCTTGAGGTGTGCTTTTATTTTTACTGTTTTCTACTATTTTGTGAGATAATATTGCTCATATTCACCTCTACAATGCTTGCAAATTTGATTATACACCAACCAATTATTGACATGTTTGCTGTAATTCTCCAGTTGGTAAATACAGCAAGTATTTATTAGCTAAGGCAATCTTAGAACTCTTTTGACATTTTTTGTTGTAACAATTTTTTATATAATTCAAGTTTTGAGAGGAAATAAACAAAGACATAAAAATAGAAAAGTCCTTGCTTATTGACTTTTTTTCATGTCACATTGGGTAACAGCTATTATAGTTGTTCAAACTATTTCACATTTTTTTCTAATTTAGTAGTGATTTTGACCATTGGTTTAACTTATCAATGATTTTCTATGTACAGTCTACTGATTTTGACATGACCTCCATAATAATTAGTAGTTCTTTTTTATAAGAAGATACAGTCAATTTATTTTTGTGCATATTTTCATATACATGCTAACTTTATCTTCTTACTCTCCTCAGTGTTTCCTAATAAAGCCCAACATAACAATGCATATAGGAAAAACTAAATGGGTCAAAAATAACTATTATCCAATCCAAAATATGTAACCAGGCCAGTGGTAGTACCTGACTGTAATATCTACTCATGGAGTGGCTGAAGCTGATGAATTGATTGACCTGATGTACCCTACTCAAGTGTTCATACTATATCAGTAATCATGTAGTGAGCTTCTGAGAGCTGAGGGGCACCAAAACTATCTACGTAGGAGCATATCAGCCTACTTGAGAAAAATAGAGCAAGTTAAATCTTCTTTGCTGATCCAGATTGGAATTTGTCCCATGAGTCTTATATAATATTTTATTGCATAAATTATTATAATAATTTCTTATTATTTTTGATAATTTTCATCTGGCATAGTTTCTAGTCTATAATCCTTTTCAGATCATCACTGTTTTTCTTAAAAACAAATTAATAGAAAAATATATTTCACATGTGACTGATCAGGACAGAGTAGACATGGCAATTATTTCCCCAAATGGGAATACAGTGCTTTCCTAAATTAAATTTAAAATCCCATTAGCTCTCTTTTGTTTAGAACCATCATGCCATACTTATTGATTTATGTTACATTTAAATTAAATTCTGAACTTCTCCACATTAACATATTATATAGCCATACCTTCCTCATTCTGCATTTTTTTCCATTTGATTATTTTGAATCTGAATGTGGAATTTTCACTTATCCATATTAAAATTTATCTCATTGGATCTGCATCATTAGTTCCTTCTATCTAATGTGTTCTGGACCTCTAATCTGGTCTGGTTTTGGACTTTGATTCTGTCACACAATTTATCAATTATATTTCCTATGCCTTTATCATCTGAAAATTTGATAAGAATGTCTTTATCTAAGTATTTGATAAAAATGTAAACAGTTAAGAGCTAAGAGGAATTACAGTTAAGAGCTAAGGGTTAATTCCCTGGTGTATTCAGTTAGAACCTCTCCTCCACACTGACAATGATTCATTAATATCTCTCTATTTTATCACAAAAGAATAACTTTTGCCTAAGTTACTTGCACAATGTATATAACATCCTCTTGATCTACAATTTTAATAACCTTTTGAAAAAAGGAAAGGAGGAAGGAAACAAACATTTATTTACACCTATTTTGTGCCAGACACTTAACAAATATTATCTCATTTGATTCTCACAAGCGTCCCGGGAGGTACATGCTATTAGTATCTCTTTTTCACAGTTAAGGAAACTAAGGCAAATAGAGGTTAAATAATTTGAGTGGGGTCATACAGCTAGAAAGTTGGTGCATTTGGACTCAGGTCTTCTTGACTCCAATACCAATGCCTTATCCACTGTGGCTCCTAGTAGCTTTTAAGGAGTAAGTTTACTTGGTATGATATATTCTTGATAAAGCATCATTTACACATTTGCTGTCTGTAGTTAGTCACAACTTCTATGGATTTCAGTTTCTTTATATGCAAAATAAGAAAATAAGAACAGATTATATCTGATGTCTCTTTTCAGTTTTAAATTTATCATATTATTGCCCATGCTGACCTTTATTAATTACAATCTCTTATTCCATTTGCTCACAAATCATATCTTAAATCATATATTTTAGGATTTCCCAAGCAATACATTCTAGCCCATGAAAATGCTTGAAAGGGGGGAATCTCAAAGATCTTAGAGAAGTTTTAAGTTTTAATAGTAAACTAATAGTAAACTACAACTAGATTTAAGCTACTAAAGCTTAAAACCACTAAGACTTTTAGGACACTATATGTTGAAAATTTTCTCTTCCTTTTTTCTTTCTATTTCTTTTTCTTTCTTTTCTTTTTTTTGAAAATCAGGACATTTGCCAATTCCATTCCTGAAATCTTTCCAGTTTTACCCATTTTTATTTTTCCATTTCTTCTAACCTCCAGAGTTAGCAACAAACATAACTTTTTTCTGTTATACTTATCTGTGTTTATATCCTATCCCCCAACTTGGAAATTAATTCTATGAAGGCAGGAACTGAGCCCTACTTAAATGTTTTGCTTGATTCAATATAGCTTGAATACTATTAATCTTTGGTTCTATTCTTCTAGTTATTTTTTTTTGCCCTCTCAGCAAACTCTTTTGCTCTGAGCTGTTCTATATCTATATCTGACAAGCTCTTTATCCTGTTTTAAAATCTGTGATAGGGTCTGCAAGCAGAAGTATCTTAAATGGTTGGTGGGAAACTGGTCATACAAGGGAAAAAAAGCACAAGAAGTCTTTGCTCAAACAAGAAAACTATACAATAAACACATCTTCAATTTCTTCAGCCCCCATCTTCCTTCCCTCTGCCTATTTATCTTCCTACTAACCTGATGTTCCTAAAGCACAGATCTGTCCATGTTATTTCCCTTCTTAGGAATTGTCAAGGGAACCTTATTGTGTCAAATTAATAACAACCATGAAAACTATAAAGGATTTTTGTTTTCAAAGTCCTTCCACAAGCTCAAGGCAATTTATTTTTCTAGATTAATTCCATAATACTGCTTATTGAACACTCCACAATCAAGTCAAAATAGACAACTTTCTTCCCTGTATGTGACATTCTATTTCCTAGATCCATGTTTTTACAGTTTCTACCCAATCCTGGCAATGCTTTTCTTTCTCACAAAGGAAATGCTTCCAGGTTCAGCTTAGACACCATCTCATCTTAAGACCTTTCCTTATCCCTACAACTGCTAGTCCTCTTCTGAGCAGTGACTCTTTCTATGCACATGTTTGCTTTTGATCCAACCTATCATTTCATCAGATTAGAAGAAAATTACAGTAAGCAGATTCTTTCTACAAAACAAGATTTGCAACATTCCCCCAATTTGCATTCTTAAAGAGTTGCCTGAAGCACTTTGAAATTAAATAAGTTATATGGGGGGCACAATGAAATATCAAAACCAGGCCTTATTGATTCTGAACCTAGCTCTCATTGCTATCATTTTTTATTAACTTTGTATATTTTTATTTATCTATGCACATGATTTTTTCCCAGTGGAATGTATTATTTTCTTTTTATCTTTCTTTGTATCCCTACTGCTTAACACATAGTAGACACTTAATAAGTATACGTTGAATTGAAGACATAATTCAGATATGCATTATATATGAATTAGGTCTATAACATATTGATATTTGTCTCTTCTTCCAGGATCTTAATATATAAATTTTCTTAGAGACCCTTCAGAACTAGAAATAGAGCTCATGAAATGTTTTCTGAAATGAGATGCCTCTACTTTAACAAATCAGATCCCTCCCATTTCCTTGAGCAGCTTCACATCACTGAAATGTAGCTCAACACTTCATTTAGTAAATGTCATCTATAACCAAAGTCAGGAACAGAATCATTGTCCTTTGGTCTGCAATTTCAGTCTGGCTTGCCTCCTCTTCAGCAATGACCTGGAGCTGATGATACTCTGAGGATAGATAAATTCATCATCAATTACATTACAATTTTAAGTTCTGGGGAATCCAGTGGCCCGACTACTCTTCATGTGGCCAATGCTAGATTCCATGATTTCCAATAGAATAGTTCAAGGAAGAGGATAAAGCCTGGGAGATGCCTTATTGTTGGGAGAGATGAACCACTGAGTGATATGGCCACTATTCTTTCCTTATGTATGGTAGAGATTTACAACCATGTATTCTCTCTGTCTCTCTCTCTGTCTGTGTCTCTCCTCTCTCTCTCTTTCTGTCTTTCTCCTCTCTCTCTCTCTCTCTCTCTCTCTCTCTCTCTCTTTCTCTTTCTCTCTCTCTCTCTCTGTCTTTCTGTCTCTTTCTCTCTCTCTGTCTCTTTCTCTCTGTATCTCTCTCTCTCTGTCTCTCTCTTTCCCTCCTTCTCTCTTTCTATCTGTCTCTGTTTCTGTGTCTCTTTGTCTGTCTCTGTCTATCTGTCTTTCTCTCTTTCTCCTATCCAGTATGCTACACAAATGATACACACATAAACGTCTCCCATTTTGTTTTCTACGAAATCATTTCATCAAATATTTTGCACACTCCCCATGTCTTATAATGTCTTTCCTGGTTGCCTAATGAGGAGTATTTGGTAAATGTTTCTTAGCAGATTTGATATAAAAAGCTTCTTTTTTAATAGATTCATTTTAAAAAGCTTTTTGTTTCATACTATCTATCATAGAACTCAGTTATTACAATATAGAAGCTTCTGTAAATTGGAAAACAGTATAAATAAACCCCTCATAGACAAGGGAAGCTATACTGTGGTCTAGTCCAAATCTTGAGATTCAGATCCAGGCATAGGGGAGGAGCAGACCTATGTAGACAGACAAAAAATCCCTGCTAGCAAATTGTAGTTGCCAGGAGCTCTGTAAGCATCCTGGGTGAGAGGTGGGGAAGAAAGTTGATGGGACAGATTGATGACTGTGTGAGCTGTCTACTGTTCAGTTCCTAAGAATTATGTTACCTAAAGCAAATTTGAGTGGCGAAGCAGGAAGCAAAGGATTATTTCAAGACTAAGATACTTATACTAGGCATCCCATATTTCACAACTGCCAGGGCTAGGCAGTATGCTTGCAATCTGCTCTGGTCAGAAACAATTGTAGCAGTATGGCAGTTTGGGAACGTAGGCCCCTGGCAGGAATATGGAGGACTGGAAATATGATTCATCCTTTTAGCATCTTTCCATATCTTTAATTTCTACTTTAGCCCAAGGTCAACATGTGTGAATATGTTGAAGAGGAAGTATGAGCCTTCATTACAAATCCAATATTTGTCCCCTGCTCTGGAGAACATTTCCCATATCATTTCCTGGGACAAAACTGTACTAGCCCATGCTCTTTAGGATTCAGATTACTCTGAGAGACTTCTTTTTTTTGGGTTCCTTAAGAACTGTTTGTTAAAACTTTGAAATTTCATCTGGACTTTTGTTCAAGGCTGTTATGACAAGGGTTTATAAAAAGAACAGATGGTAAACTTTGCTAGTGTTTCTTGGGGTAACACAGATTATTTGCAGAGATATTGTGTAGGAGGATAGAGTGGGGAAGAAGGTGTGTGTGCCTGGAATACATGAATGGGCAGCATAGTAACAAGGGTAGGGAGCTGTGGACATGACTTTTATATGAATTTTTAGGAAATTACCCTGACATTGGAAAGGGTAGTGGGCTGAGAACCTGTGGGGCCATACATGCTTTTATATACTGCCCATGAGTTAAAAAGTTAAAGCCTAACAGAAGTTATGATGAAAAAAAAATACCCAGATTCAGATTACACTTTAAAGAAGTGTCCATAAACAACTTTTCCACTAGATTTGTCAATAGTTGGGGTAGCAGGATAGTAACCATTGTATGATCTTCACATGTTTATTCACTATGTCAAGTGAATCAATTACCAATTAGGAATAGATGAAGGTCTTCACTGACAACTGGTGGATTTAAATCACTTACCCTAGATGGCCAGAACAGATTTCAAAAGGTAAACATTTCCTCTAATTCTGGTATTTTCCTAAATCACAGTGGTTTGAGAATTCCCCTGTTGGCTTTTTGATATGTGTATATTGAGTGTATTTTTATACCAGCTAGAGGCAGCTGATAGTGTAGTGGATCCAGTGCTGGGTCTGGAATCAAGAAGATCTGAGTTCAGATCACACCTCAGACACTTACTAGTTTTAGACTATCAGACAAGTCACTTAATCTGTCTCACTTTCCTCAACTTTAAAATGAGAATAATAGCAGCTACCTCTCAAGGTTATTATGAAAAACAAATGATAAAATATTTGTAAAAAGTGCTTAGTACAGTGTTTGGCACATAGAAGGTGCTATAAAATGCTTATTCCCTTTCCCTTTTTTATACTTTAAGATAATTTCCCATATAGATCTAGGACAGAGAAGATATTTCTGTCAAATCATTTTTTCTTTGTTAAGTAAGCACATTTTTTCATAGGGGCTGTCATTCTATATATATCTGTAAGAAGCTAGCCCTGATTAGAGATTGAAGAGATTGCTAGAGGGGTTCATCACATCTTAGTATATTATTTACAGTTGATAGGCTAGAAGGGTTCACAGAGGACAGTGGATCCAATCCCTTTATTTGAATAGATGAAGTCATTATGGTCTAGAGAAGTTCAGTGAACTAATCCAGTTTACCTAGTTTCTTAATAACAGAACCAAGATTTGAGCTTAAGCTAGCAGGCATCTGAGTCCAAATCAAATACTCTCTCCATTATTCTACTCTGCAAGCACAGAATCTAGGTGTAGTCTCCATTAATGAACACATGGAAGATCTCTATCTCATTGTTTTATAACTTCCCTTCTGTCCTGTGGAGTTCAAGATGTGAATGACAACAATAACATATCATTTCATGACATTTTTGTGTGAGTTAGGGAGATAAAACACACTAACTCATATGGTCATTTTTTTTTCAAATAGATGGCTTGGTCGAAAGAGCACTAGATCTGGTATCTGGAAGACCTGAATTCAAATCCCACCTCAATTGTACTCATCAGTTGTATGATATGTGGCAAGTCATTTAACCTGCGTCAATTTCCTCATCAGTAAATAGGGAGAATAATAGCATCTACTTCTCAGTTTTGGTATACCTGCAAAAATGTTTGTTTATATATATGGAAATATATATTTTTGTTTATATATGGAAGTTTATATAAAGTTTTCAAAGCACTTTATAAGTATTAGCTCATTTGATCCCCACAATAGCCCTGAGAGGTAGGTAAATGGACATTAATACAAACATACATAAATACACATGCACATATATACATATACTAGATATATAAGTATACATATACATATATAATAACTAGCCTTATCTGTATCTTTATACATATTGCCTAAAATACTTTTTAATAGGGGACTCATAAAGCAAGCACTCAGAAGGAAGCAGTAAGAAGAATTGATACAAAGACACTCTCATGGTCTTACTGAAGAAATTTAGTGTTGATTGTGAGACATGGGAGATGCTGTCATGGGACTATCTAGCATGGAATGCTCATATCAAAGAATACACTGTGCTCTTTGAGCAAAGCAGAATCATAGTCAAAGGAAATGTGAGATTTGGACATTTAGACATCTCTATCCCAAATGTTCAAATGAACTGTTTGTGCCTGACCTGTGGAAGAGCCTTCTGAGTTTATGATAGACTAATTAGCCAGTCAAATACATTGTACATTGATTCTGATATCATAAGTGGTTATCTTTAGAAATAAAGGACAAACAAGCGTGCACATATGTACATATCTATGTATGTGTGTATATATAATACACACATACACACACACACACATATATATATATATATACGCACACACTAATACATGTATACATAACTTTTGTGCATATAGTTCCTGGTTTTGCAGGTGTACTTCTAAGTACTTTATACTATCTAGATTTATTTATCTATTTTTTGCATAATTATGTTTTATTATAAAGGAATACTGATGTGGATTTACTTTATATCCTACTACTTTGCTATAATTATTGTCTCAGCAAACTTTTCAGTTAATTCTCTGGAATTTTCCATGTATATTATAATATTGTCTGTAAAAAAGAGATAGTTTGGTATTTCATTTCCCATTTTGCTTTCTTCTTTTTTCTTCTCTTATTGCTACTTCTAGGATTTTTAAAACAATATTGAATAATATTGGTGATGGTGGGTATAAGGAAGAAAAAAAAGAAATTCAAATGATAATTGTGTTGTATATTTGAAAGGAATAATTGTACATAGCAGATTTGCAGTTTCATGTGTAATCATATTTTTTGTACTATGTCATGCAAATATTTGTTTTATTTTATAAATTAAAATAAAATAAAAATTTTAAACATATTATATATTATAACATCAACATAATAATATAATATTAATTTATATAGTTTTATATAGTATATTTATATAGTATAATTATTATTTGTTAATATGCATTCTATTTGTTCAGATGTTTTGGGCTAAGTACCATAAAAAGCCATCACATTAATTTTCCTCCCTCCAGTTAATCTCCATTTCATTTAAATTATCAAATTTATTGGCATATATTTAAGCAAAATAGCTCCTAATTATTGCTATAATTTCCTCTTTATTGGTGGCAAATTCTCTCTTTTCATTTTTGAGACTAACAATTTGATTTTCTTCTTTCCTTTTTCTAATCAAATTAAATAAAGGTTTATCTCAGATTTGTTTATTAATTCAATAGTTTTCTTATTTTCAATTTTATTAATCTCCCCTTTTATTTTCAGAATTTCAAATTTGGTATTTAATTGAGGATTTTTAATTTGTTCTTTTTCTACCTTTTTTAATTGTAAGCCCAATTCATTGATCTTCTCTTTCTTTATTTTATGCAAGTAAGCATTAGGAGATATAAAATTTCCCCTTCTAACTGCTTTGCATGTATCCCACAAGTTTTGGTATGTTGTCTCATTATTGTCATTCTCTTGGATGAAATTATTGATTGTGTCTATGATTTGCTGTTTCATCCATTCATTCTTTAGGATTAGATTATCTAATTTCCAATTAACTTTTGGTCTATTTTCTTCTGGCCTTATATTGCATGTGATTTTTTTTTTTTTGCATTATGATCTGAAAAAAATGAATGTATTATTTCTGCCTTTCTGCATTTGATTTTGAGATTTTTATGCCCTGACACATGGTCAGTTTTTGTATAAGGTCCATGAACAACTGAGAAACCTGTGCTGTTGTCTGGGCTTGGCAGATTGTCCTCCTGACCGTTTGAAACAGACCTGTTCTGAAATTCTTCCAAAGTATCTTCTTCTGGGAATGTGTTGTACTCCAAATATTTGTGGATTCTCTGACTCCAAAACCAGTTTAGAGGCTTAATCTGCTGTTGTTTTGAGAGAAGGTCAGAGGAGGTCACAGAAAATTATGTCTGCAATCCATCATCTTGGTTCTGCCTGCCTCCAGTTAATCTAACCCACACCGGATGAGTATATGAGGCCTATGATTCATAGCATGTAGAGTTCTACATGCTATGAATCATAGGCCTCATTGAGCACACAGAGAACAGAACTTATGCTTGAAAGAGCTTGAGTTTTTCTTCCATAACTTCCTGGGTCTCTTGGACTTCAGAAAGATTAAATGTAGAACATCAGGACAGTTAATATGAGCGAAGTGCCTGAAATAGCTGTAATAATAAACTGTGAGAGAGACATTTAAAGTTACCATGCTATAACAATAATAACACAAAAGCAGCAATAAGCAATAGTAAGTAATAATATTACTAGCATTTATATAGCTCTTAAGATTTGCAAAGCAAACTAGAGAATTTTTGATGACATTTCTGTGAAATTCTGTGATTAGTCATTCTATTTTTGATACCTAGGTTATTACTGTATTATATAGTAGAAATGATGATTGGTGTTCATACTGATGACCCTGAGTCATTAAGAAAAAGTTAAATTCTGTCTAGTACCCTATGTTTGGAAAGAAAAAAAAAACATATTAACATAGTTTATAAAGATTTCTATACAAATTAATTTCAGTAAACTACATTTATATTTATTCAAACAGGTGTCTTGAAAATTCACTTATTTGTAATATCTCAAGTTTCCTACAATGTTGGATAAGTAAGTATTACTATAATGAATTTAGTATAAAGGTAATCATCAAACTCTTCTGTTCAGCTGTTTATGTTGTTAACCTTTTAATCTCTTATTTTGTTTTCACTTTGAAAAATCCTTAAAAATTGGACTGATTTTTTTTTCTGATAAAGGAATGAATTTTGTGGTGATTTGATAGGTCTTTACAAACACAAATTCTGGCTAGTATTATACGCAAAACTTCATGTAACACTTTCATTTTTGAAGAATAGGTAAAATCAGAAATATTTTAAAATACATTTTTGAAGAGCACTTCAAACTACCTTCCCAGTGTTGTCTTTTGGTATTTTAAAGGGACAGTCCCATTCAAATTGAATTTACTTAGAATTAGATTGGAATGATCAGAAATACCAGTTGAACTGAATTAGTCTTTTATAAGATCTGTTTTATATCTCCAAGTCTGTATTAGTAATCAGTTGAAGTGCAATATAAAATATGAAATGAAGGTTTAATTTATAAAGTGCTTCCCCCATCCTCACTGCCACCCAATTTTTGCTAACACACCAAACTTGAAGGCAACAGCTACTATCATTCACTCCAGAGCAGGTAGCAGTCTATCTTTCAATGTGGGGCTGCTTGTACCAGGCATATAGAAAATGAAAATAGTGGTTTTCCATTAGTGGTGGCTGGGAATCAGTCCCCATTATGCTACTCCAGTGGAGACATGGAGACAAAGACAGTCAGAAGCCTTGTCACAAAAAAGCAACCAGGTAGAATATTACCAGGTGTAAATCTTGTTTCTTAGATTGTTTTCCCCTAGGTTTAAGATGGTTCACTGGAGCCAGTCATACATTTTGTTGTGCTGGTGAGAACATGCAAAACACCACTAGGGAATCATCTGCACTGAATTCATGCAGGGTTTTTCACCCCTAATTCAGACAATTTGATAAAATTCCCACTCACACCTGACCCTCCCCAACTTAGTCTTATCCACCATCAGGGCACATCTGAGAAAATATAGAAGTCTGTTAGATGATAATGTTGAAGGATGTAATAATCTCATAGTAGCTTTAGTCACTTCCCCCTTATTCTTTCTTCTTTAGGAATACTCCCTTAATAAGGATAATGGGCTTTAGAACTATGAGAGATCTTAGGGATCATGTAAAATAAGTTTTTTTTTTCTTCTCTCTACAAGACAAAAGTTTCCAAAGAGGTTTATGTATGGATTTCAGATTTCTATGAGCCTAGAGGTAGGGGAAAAATACCATCTTTGTCTAATTGATTTACTTTATAATCCTATGTATTTTATTTATTTAAAAACATTCTGAGAAAAGGTTCATAGACGTTATAAGACTTGTACAGCAGGGCTAAGATAGAATAAAAGTTAGGAACCTGTTCTAGTGCACTCCTCACATTTTACAGACCCAAGAAGTATAAGTAGACTGCCAATCCAGATTTTTGACTTCAAACTCAGAGTTCAGTCTACATATACCACATTGGCATTATAAATCCCCGGTTTCCATTTGAGTAGATCCTATAAAAATAAAACCAATAAATGCCCACCAAGGACCAGGTTTTCCATTATGGCATTTATACAATCATCGGAGCTTCTCAGGTTTGAGAATAATAGTTTCAGAGAAACTGAGAAGCTAATGCATTCTGACTTTATGAAACTCCTGAGCTCATGGTTGCTTATAGGTCATCAAATTCAGAAAAATCCATTCCTGACTGATGTAATGAAGTTGGTTTCATTGTGATTTATTTTCATTAGAATGGTAGAGCCCAGAAAAAGAAAAATTCTAGAATTACCTTTCCATTTAGAGAACAAAGAGATTAGAAAAAAGAAAAGATAATCTTTGGGGTATTTAAGTCACTAGAGCCAGGGAATAGGAATAAAAGTAAAACTTATGAAATATGGTACGGCAAACTTCAAAATTGAGGCAAATATTAGCCTGCTCATGAAGTAGCAACAATTTTCTTAGTTTCCAGAGCCAGGAATAATAAAATAAAAATTAATAAAATAAGCTGCCACAAAAAAGGCAGAGGTAGGAGTGAGGATCTGAAATTTGTTTGGAAAAGTTGAAATTTTAAAAAATGTTTCACTAACCTCAAATCTGTACTAATCAGATTACTCATTACCCCAGGTTCCTGGATACTTTACCCGAAATTACTCTAGCTCTCATTGATTGGTTAACAAAAGGTCCCAGGCCACGTCCCATTTAGTCTTTGGGCCTTGATTGCCAGATTGAATGTAAATAGTATTGTCTTCTTTTTTGGCCCCAAACCCTGAGGTCTTTCTCTCCTAAACTGATTTTTTAAATGGGTGTGAATAAGTAAAAAAGACCATTTTTGCCTCATTTTTTTTTCTCACATAGCTTTAATCACTGAATAGGCTATTGCCTCGGTCAAACTGAGATTTTCTAAAGACTTTAGCATTAAAAGGTCAAGGTCTCCCACTGCATTCAGGATCATCTCCAGTTATCCTGATATATATCTGGCCCTTGTACCCAGATAGTCTGGAAAATAGTCCTCCCTCACTTAAATCCAATTCCTTTGTATGTCATAGCATTATCTTCCCGATATAAGGTTCTTAGAAAATGAAGAACAAAAAACAAACCACAACTTGAACTCAAGCAATATTTTTTTGACAATCAGGAATTTACTACATTTAATTCCATCATTTCTTTTTTCTGCCCTTGTGCTAAGCAGCATGAGCTCATGTATCAACCTAGGTTGAATATTCAATTTCATAATTTAGATTATAAAACAGTACTACTTTCCTGTTTTAGGATGGATTTTATGTTTCTTTTTTTTTCAAATCAGGTTTAATGACTAGTTTCTAGAAGACTTCTGTCTTCTTGACAGACTCTAATTGCAGATTTAAGGAGAATGAGAGGGGCAGTTTTATTAAAATTAATTGATATAGGAAGATTCACTGGGTTTATAGCCAGTGAACAGATGCTTTATGGTATCCTTCAGAATAAAATCATTATTCCTCTCCACACTGAAAAACGAAGGAAGTCGTCAGCTTGTGATAAATTCACTTAATGTTTTTTTCATTTTTATTAAAGCTTTTTATTTACAACACAGATGCACGGGTAATGTTTCAACAATGACCCCTGTAAAACTCTTTGATCCAAATTCTACCCTACTTCCCCCCACCCCCTCCCCTAGATGGCAGGTAGTCCAATACATGTTGCATATATTAAGATATAAGATAAATCCAATATATATGTGTACAAATTTATACAGTTATCTTGCTACACAACAAATATCAGATCAAGAAAGAAAAAAAAATCCTGAGAAGGAAAACAAAATGCAAGCAAACATCAATAGAAAGCATGAAAAAGAACTGCCACAGGGCTTTCTCTGGGTATAGATGGTTCTCTTCATCACTGAACAAATGGAACTGGTTTGAATCATCTCATTGTTGAAGAGAGCCATGTCCATCAGAATTGATAATCATATAATCTTGTTGCGATGTATAATGATCTCCTGGTACTGCTCATTTCTCTTAGCATCAGTTCATGCAAGTCTATCCAGGCCTCTCTGAAATCATCCAGGTGATCATTACTTAGAGAACAATAATACTCCATAACATTTATATACCATAATTTATTCAGCCATTCTCCAACTAATGTGTATTCAGTTTCTAGCCACTACAAAAAGGGTTGCCACAAACATTTTTGCACATGTGGGTCCCTTTCCCTCCTTTAAGATCCATGTGAGATATAAGTCCAATAGAAACACTGATGGGTAAAAGCATATACACAATTTGACAACTTTTTGATCATAGTTCCAAATGGTTCACCAGAATGGTTGGTTCTGTTCATAGTTCCACCAACAATGTATCAGTGTCCCAGTTTTCCCACATCCCCTCCAACATTCATCATTATCTTTTCCTTTCATCTTAGCCAATCTGACAGGTGTGTAGTGGTATCTCATAGTTATCTTAATTTTTATTTCTTTCTCTGATTAATAGTGATTTGGAGCACCTTTTCATATGACTAGAGATAGTTTCAATTTCTTCATTTGAAAATTGTCTGTTCATATCCTTTGACCATTTATCAATTGGAGAAGGGCTTGAATTCTCATAAATTTGAGTTAATTCTCTATATATTTTAACAATGAAGCCTTTATCAGAACATTTAAATATAAAAATGTTTTCCCAGTTTATTACTTCCCTTATAATCATGTCTGCATTACTTTTGTTTGTACAAAAAACTTTTTAACTTAATGTAATCAAACTTATTTATTTTGTGATCAATGATGATCTCTAGTTCTTCTTTAGTCATAAATTCCTTCGTTCTACAAATATCTGAGAGGTAAACTACCTTATGTTTTTATAATTTGTTTATAATTTCATTTTTTTCCTTCTATTTTATTTTTTGTTATTTTTTTATTAAAGCTCTTTATTTGTATAACATATGTATGGGTAGTTCACCAGCATTGATCTTTACAAAGCTTTCCATTACAAATTTTACTCCCAGTCCCCTCCTCTCCCCTAGATGGCAGGAAGTCCACTACATGTTAATAATGTTGAAATGCTTGACAAGTTATGCAAGAAAAATCTACAAGAAAAAAAGAAAATGAGAGAAAGGCAACACAATGCAAGCAAACCTCAATAGAGATCATGAAAATGTTACATTGTGGTCCATATTTCATATCCCTCTCTCAGGGTGTATATGGTTTTCTTCAGTGAACAATTGGAACTGGTTTGAGACAATTCTTTGTTGCAGAGAGCCATGTCCATCAGAATTGATCATCATGTAATACTGTTGTTGCTGTGTATGATGATCTCCTGGTTCTGCTCGTTTTACTCAGCATCAGTTCATGCAAGTCCCTCCAGGCCTCTCTGAAATCATCCTGCTGGTCGTTTCTTACAGAACAATAATATTCCATAACATTCATGTACCATAATTTATTCAGCCACTCTCCAATTGATGGGCATCCTTTCAGATTCCAGTTTCTAGACTCTACAAAAAGGGCTGCCACAAACATTCTTGCACATATGGGTCCCTTTCCCTCCTTTAAGATCTCTTTGGGATATAGGCCCAGTAGAAACATTGCTGGGTCAAAGGGTATGCACAGTTCGACAACTTTTTGAGCGTAGCTCCAAATTGCTCTCCAGAATGGTTGGATCTGTTCACAGTTCCACCAACAATGTATTAGTGTCCCAGTTTTCCCACATCCCCTCCAACATTCATCGTTATCTTTTCCTGTCATTTTAGCCAATCTGACAGGTGTGTAGTGGTACCTCAGAGTTGTCTTAATTTGCATTTCTCTGATCAATAGTGATCTGGAGCAACTTTTCATATAATTAGAGATGGTTTTAATTTCATCATCTGAAAATTGTCTGTTCATATCCCTTGACCACTTACCTATTGAAGAGTGGCTTGAATTCTTATATATATGAGACAATTCTCTATATATTTTAGAAATGAGGCCTTTATCAGAACCATTAAATGTAAAGATGATTTCCCAATTTGATGCTTCCCTCCTAATCTTGTCTGCATTTGTTTTATTTGTACAGAAACTTTTAAACTTAATATAATCAAAATTATCTATCTGGTGTTCAATTAGGAGTTCCAGGTCTTCTTTGGACATAAATTTATTCCATCTCCACAGGTCTGAGAGATAAACTATATTACGTTCCTCTAAGTTGCTTACAAAGTCCTTCTTTATATCTAGATCATGAACTCATTTAGATCTTATCTTGGTATGTGGTGTTAGGTATGGGTCAAGCCCTAATTTCTTCCAAACTAGTTTCCAATTTTCCCAGCAGTTTTTGCCAAATAGTGAATATTTATCTCAAAAGCTGGGGTCTTTGGGTTTATTGAATATTAGATTGTTAAGGTTATTGCCTAGGTTGTCCTGATAACCTATTCTGTGCCACTGATCGACTGCTGTATTTCTTAGCCAGTACCAAACGGTTTTGATGACTGCTGCTTTATAATATAGTTTTAGATCTGGTACAGCAAGGCCACCTTCATCTGCCTTTTTTTCATTAATCCCCTTGAAATCCTTGACCTTTTGTTCTTCCAAATGAACTTTGCCACTATTTTTTCTAGATCTGTAAAATAATTTCTTGGGAATTTGATTGGTATGTCACTAAATAAGTAGATTAGTTTGGGTAGTATTGTCATTTTTATTATGTTCGCTCTGCCTACCCATGAGCACTTAATATTTTTCCAATTGATTAGGTCTGATTTTATTTTTGTGGAAAGTGTTTTGTAGTTTAGTTCGTATAGTTTCTGACTTTTCCTTGGCAGATAGATTCCCAAATATTTTATCCTATCATCTGCTATTTGGAATGGAATTTTTTTCTTATCACTTGCTGCTGAACTTTGTTGTAATATATACAAATGCTGATGATTTATGTGGATTAATTTTGAATCCTGCCACTTTGCTAAAGTTGTGAATTGTTTCTAGTAATTTTTTAGTTGAGTCTCTAGGGTTCTCTAAGTATAACATCATGCCATCTGCAAAGAGTGATAATTTGGTTTCTTCATTACCTACTCTGATTCCTTTTATCTCTTTTTCTTCTCTTATTGCTAAAGCTAACATTTCTAATATTAAATAGTAATGGTGACAGTGGGCAGCCTTGTTTCACTCCTGATCTTATTGGGAATGGTTATAGTTTGTCTCCATTACATATGATGCTTGCTGATGGTTTTAAATAGATGCTACTGATCATTCTAAGGAAAAGCCCATTTATTCCTATACTCTCTAGTGTTTTTAATAGGAAAGGGTGTTGGATTTTATCAAATGCTCTTTCTGCATCTGTGGAGATAATCATATGGTTTTTGTTGGTTTGGTTATTAATATAATTATTTATGCTGATAGTTTTCCTAATATTGAACCAGCCCTGCATCCCTGGTATAAATCCTACTTGGTCATAGTGTACTATCCTGGGGATGACTTTCTGTAATATCATTGCTAATATCTTATTTAAAATTTTTGCATCAATATTCATTAGGGAAATTGGTCTATAGTTTTCTTTCTCTGTTTTCACCCTACCTCGTTTAGCTATCAGCACCATATAGGTCTCATAGAAGGATTTTGGCAGTATACCTTCTGTCCCTATTTTCTCAAATAGTTTGTGTAGTATTGGAATTAATTGTTCTTTGAATGTTTGGTAGAATTCACATGTAAATCCATCTGACCCTGGAGATTTTTTCTGAGGGAGTTGGTTAATAGCTTGTTCTATTTCTTTTTCTAATATGAGGCTATTTAAATAATTTATATCCTCTTCTGTTAACCTGGGCAGTCTATATTTTTGTAGATATTCCTCCATTTCATTTAGATTATCAAACTTACTGGCATAAAGTTGGGCAAAGTAACTCCTAATTATTGCTCTAATTTCCTCTTCATTGGAGGAAAGTTCTCCCTTATCATTCTTGAAACTAACAATTTGATTTTCCTCTTTCCTTTTTCTTATCAAATTAACTAATGGGTTATCTATTTTGTTGGTTTTTTCGTAGAACCAACTCTTAGTTTTATTTATTAACTCAATAGTTTTCTTATTTTCAATTTTATTAATTTCTCCTTTTATTTTTAGAATTTCAAATTTGGTATTTAATTGAGGGTTTTTAATTTGTTCTTTTTCTAGTTTTTTTTTTTACTAATAAGCCAAATTTGTTGATGTTTTCTTTCTCTATTTTATGCAAGTAAGCATCTAGAGATATAAAATTGCCCCTTATAACCGCTTTGGCCGTATACCACAAATTTTGGTATGTTGTCTCCTTATTGTCATTCTCCTGGATGAAATTATTGATTATGTCTATGATTTGCTCTTTCACCCATTCATTCTTCAGGATTAGATTATTTAATTTCCAATTAACTTTTGGTTTATTTTCTCCTGGCCTTATATTGCATGTGATTGTTATTGCATCATGATCTGAAAAAGATGCATTTACTATTTCTGCCTTTCTGCATTTGATTTTGACCCTAACACAGGGTCAATTTTTGTATAGGTTCCATGGACTGCTGAGAAAAAAGTAAACTCCCTATTGTCTCCATTTAACTTTCTCCATAGATCTATCATACCTAGCTTTTCTAACAATTGGTTTATCTCCTAGTTTCTTTCTTGTTAATTTTTTGTTTTGATTTATCTAATTCTGAGAGAGCAATGTTGAGATTCCCCCACTAGTATAGTTTGGCTGTCTATTTCTTCTTGCATCTCTCTTAATTTCTCCCCTAGGAATTTGGATGCTATTGCACTTGGTGCATATATATTTAGTATTGATATTGCTACATTATCTATGGTACTCTTTAATAAAATATAGTTTCCTTCTTTATCTCTTTTGATTAGATCTATCTTGGCTTTTACTTGATCTCAGATAAGGATTGCTACCCCTGCATTTTTTGTTCACCTGAAGCATAATAGGTCCTGCTCCATCCTTTTACCTTCATCCTATATATGTCACTATGTTTTGGATGTGTTTCTTGTAGACAACATATTGTGGGATTCTGGTTTTTAATTCAATCTGATATCCGTTTCCGCTTTATGGGAGAGTTCTTCCCATTCACATTCACAGTTAGAATAACTAATTCTTTATTTCCTGCCATCTTATTTACCCAAGTTATGTTTTCCCCTTTCCTTTCCCCTTTCTCCCTTCCCCCCTCCTCAGTAATTTGCTTTTGATGACCCCCTCCCCCAAACAATACTCCACCCTTTAGGTCCCCTCCCCCTGTTTTTACTCCTTTCCCCTGATTCTTCTATTTTCC
>JAJPUD010011242.1:4453-19529 GCA_023553655.1 Myrmecobius fasciatus | reverse complement strand
TTTAGAGCCCAACCTGATGAGAGTAAGATTTACACAATGCTCATCTCCCTCCCCTCTTTCTCTCAATTATATTAGGTTTTCTTTGCCTCTTCAAGTGATTTTACCTTGTTTTTACCTCCTTTCTTTTTTATATCTTATTTTACCACTTTTTCCCTCTTTTCCCCAGTATGACAACCTTTTCCCCTCTAGTTCTCTTTTTCATATTATCAAAGTAATATTTAGTTAATTATACCCCCAAACTTTAAGTATCCCCATAGTAGAAATAAAGTTCTCAAGAGTTCTTTCCTTTTTACCTTTTTATGCATCTCTTGAGTTCTGTGTTTCGATGTCAAATTTTTTGTTCAGATCCGATCTTTTCATTAGAAATAGGTGAAATTCACCTTTATCATTGAATGACCATCTCCTTCCCTGGAGGTTAATGCTCATTCTAGCTGGATAGGTTATTCTTGGCTGTAATCCAAGTTCCTTTGCCCTTCAGAATATCAGGTTCCAGGCCCTTCTATCCTTCAATGTGGAGACTGACAGATAGTGTGTGATTCTAATTATTGATCCTCGGTATTTGAATTGTTTTTTTTCTAGCTGCTAGCAGAATCTGTTCCTTGGTGCTATAGTCCTGAAATTTAGCCATGATATTCCTTGGGGTCTTAATTTTGGGGTCTCTTTCAGGAGGTGTTCAGTGAATTCTTTCAATGGTGATTTTGCCTTCTGATTCTACAATCTCAGGGCAGTTTTCTTTCAGGATTTCCTGGAAGATAGTGTTTAGATTCTTTTTTTCATCATGGCTTTCAGGAAGTCCAATAATCCTTAGATTGTCTCTCCTAGATCTTTTTTCAAAGTCAGTTGTTTTTCCTAGGAGATATTTCATATTTTCTTCTAATTTTTCATTTTTTTTTGTTTTTGTTTGACTGATTCTTGAAGTCTTATTGAGTCATTCACTTGCATTTGTTCAATTCTTATTTTTAAAGTGTTGTTTTCTTCAGTTACATTTTTAAGCTCCTTTTGTAAGTGGACAATTGAATTTTTTTGTTCATTGCACTCTTTTTCCACTTCACTAATTTTATTTTTCAATAAATTGGTGTCTTTTTCATATCTCTTTTGCAGGGCATCATATCCTTCTTGCAAGATATTGTATCCTTCTTGCACTGATTTCAATTTATTTTCCCATTTATCCTCCAGCTCTCTTATGAGGTTCTTTATGCAATGTTCCAGAAAGGCCTTTTGAAAAGGGGACAAGTGATGGTCCTTGCTGATTTCCTCTTGAGTTTTGTCTAAAGGAACCTCAGGATCTGGGGTCAGCCCTTCTCTGTCTCGATAAAAGCTGTCTATGGTGAGAGCTCTCTTTTGCTTCTTCATTTTTTTTTAGACAATGTGTATATCTCTTTAAGTTTTGGAAAAACCACGGTAAAGCTCTTTGCCCCGGGGTACTTTGGCAAATTAACTTAAGGTGCTAGGCCCGTGGGGGCTAGGACTAAGTGCGAATTACTCCTTAAACAAGGCAAGTCTGCCAGAACACCTGCCCCCAATCAGGGCAGAGTATCCTGAGTACCTCAGATAAACTCCAGGTGTTTGGAATTTGGAGTTTGGAGTTTTTGCCATGATGAGCTGAGCTGAGTCCCACCCTCACTTCTGGCCTATATCCTAGTCAGCTTGTCTATCCCTCTGTCCGAGATAGACAAACCTGATATGAAGTCCTTCAGAGAGCAGTGTCCAAATATTTATGAATTGGTTGACTTGAAGATCAGTTCAGAGGCTTATTTTAATGTTGGTTTGAGAGAAGATCGCAGGAGGATGCAGAGAGTCATGTTTTTACTCGGCCATCTTGGCTCCGCTACTAGTTTCCAATTTTCCCAACAGTTTTTGTCAAATAGTGATTTCTTATCCCAAAAGCTTGAGTCTTTGGGTTTGTTGAACACTAGATTATTATAGTAATTGACTATAAAAAAGGAATTTGGTAGGAGTTCTTCATTCCCTATTTTGTCAAATAGCTTATATAGTATTGGAGTTAATTGTTCTTTAAATGTTTGCTAGAATTTACATGTAAACTCATCTGTTCCTGGGGAGTTTTCCTTAGGGAGTTGATTAATAGCTTGTTCTATTTCTTTTTTCTAACATGAAACTAAATAATTTATTTCATCTTCTGTTAATCTGGGCGATCTATATTTTTGTAGGTATTCCTTCATTTCACTTAGGTTATCAAACTTTGGGGCATGAATTGGGGCAAAGTAACTCCTAATTAGTGCTCTGATTTCCTGTTTCCTGGTGGAATGTTCTCCCTTTTCACTTTTGAGACTAACAACTTGATTTTCCTCTTTCATTTTTCTAATCAAATTAACTAGAGGTTTATCTATTTTGTTGGGTTTTTTTTCATGAAACCAACTTTTGGTTTTATTTATTAATTCAATTTCTGCCTTTGTGCATTTGATTTTGAGATTTTTATGCCCTAACTCATGGCCAATTTTTGTGTAAGTTCTATGAACTGCTGAGAAAAAAGTAAACTCCTTTTTGTCTCTATTCAATTTTCTCCAGAGATCTATCATACCTAACTTATCTAACATTTTGCTTACCTCCTTAAATTCTTTCTTATTTATTCTGTGGTTTGATTTATCTATTTTGAAAGAGCAAGGTTGAAATCCCTCACTAATATAGTTTTGCTGTCTGTTTTTTCTTGCATTTCTCTTAACTTCTGCTCTAGGAATTTCCATACTATACCACTTGGTACATATATGTTTAGTATTGATATTACTTCATTATCTATGGTATTCAGTAGTAAGATATAATTTTCTTCCTAATCTCTTTTAATTAGATCTACTTTGCTTTTACTTGATCTGAGATCAGGATTGCTACCCTTGCTTTTTCTTTTCTTTACCTGAAGTATAATATATTCTGCTCCAATCCTTTATCTTCACTCTGTATGTATCACTATGCCTTGTATGTGTTTCTTATAAAAAATATAATGTAGGATTCTGGCTTTTAATCCAGTATGCTATTGTAATGATCCAAGAGAAATTGAGGCAGTATCACACATTGAAGATTAGTTAATATTTTATTGATGTTAATTGGAGAGTTTAGAATCCATAGGTATGGATCAGGACTGTTGGGACTCTTGTCTCAAAGCACATAGTCCATTGAGAGTTTAGACTGGCAAACAATAGCCAGCCATTTGAATCTCAAGTATTCAGCACTCTATTGAGGGGTATCAAGGATTTTATAAGACTCCAACTCTTAGGGGAACAAAGAGCTCACAGGGCAGAAGGAGGGGTTGGGCACTGGGGGGATTGGAGTTCTAGGAAAGGACTGTCAATTAAGTTCTGAAAAGTTGGGGGTATGGAGAATAATAAATTCTGAGAAGGTAGGAGACAGTAAGTCTGAAGCCAGAAGATAAGGGGTGTGTCTAGGTATTTGAGATGGGCCATCTGGAGGTTTTATGACTCTTTGGAATGCTAGCCCAATTATTCCTGATGGTCCGGGGGGGGGGGTGTGCTATCAAGGCAGAACAATTAGGAGAATCCAAAACAGAACAATTGAGGGAAACTGAGACATGGAACTGTGGCACAACACTATCCACTTCTGTTTTATGGGGAAGTTCATCCCATTCACATTCAGTTAAAATAATTAATTTTGCATTTCCTGCCATCTTATTTACCCTAGGTTATGCTTATCTCTTTCCTATCCCCTTTCCTTCCTCCTCAGTATTTTGCTTTTGATGACCACCTCCCTTAAACAGTATTCCCTCTTTAAACCCCCTCCCCTTTTTTACACCTTTCCCTTAATTCTTCTGTTTTTCTTTCTATTAGTCTTTACCTTTCTTTTCCCCCTTTCTCTCCTACTTCCCTATAAGGTGAGACAAATGATACCAAATATGTCTGTTGTTCTCTCTTAGAGCCAAATCTGATGAGAATAAGATTCACACAATGCTCATCCGCCTCCCTTCTTTCCTTCAATTACAATAGGTTTTTTTGTTGCCTCTTCATGAGATGTAATTTCCCTTATTTTACCTCCTTTTCTCTTCTTCAAGTATAATATCTTTTCTACCCCTAGTTTCTTTTTCATATTATTATAATAAAGTTGAATTATACCCACTTGCTCTAAGTGTACCCATAACAGAAATATGATTTTCAAGAGTTTTTTATTTCCCTTTTTACTTTTTAAAATTAATTAATTAATTTATTTTTTTGCTTTTTGCTGAGGCAATTGGGGTTAAGTGACTTGCCCAAGGTCACACAGCTAGGAACTGTTAAGTGTCTGAGGTTAGATTTGAACTCAGGTCCTCCTGACTTCAGGGCTGGTGCTCTATCCACTGCACCACCTAGCTGCCCCTCTATTACTTGATTTTTAAAGTCCTTCTTGAACTCTTCCATGGCCTGAGCTTAATTTTATTTTTCTTGGAAGCTTTGGATGTAAGAGTTTTGATTTTATTTTATTTTTATTTATTTTTTGAGCTTTGACTTTATTATCTTCTTCTGAGTGTGTGTCTTGATGGTCTTTGTCACCACCATAGTAACTTACTATGGTCAGAATCTTTTTCTGTTGTTTGCTCATTTTCCAGCTTATTAGTCAGCTTTTAACTTTCATTTAAAATATGGCACCATTTCCTGGGTGGATGGTGCATTGTTCCAATTTTCAGAAATTTCATACAGCTGACCTTTTAAGTTGTCTTTAGCTAGAAAGTGTTCTACTCTGTCTTTGCATTTTCTAATGCTCTAAAATTTGTTTAAAGTCATTATTTAAGGCAATTTGGAGCAGTTTGAAGAAAAGCACAGGTAGTTACTGCCTTTACTCTCCCATCTTGACTCCACCTCAATTCCCTTGTCTTTGAAATAGGAGTTGGGGTATATACATACACACATATACATAAGTGTATGTATGTATGTTTATATGTCAATGTAATTGGTTTCATTTGTAAGTTTACATATTTCATTTTGTGTATTTAAAAATATTTTGAGCAACATAGCAACGTCAGTAGATTACAAAGGAATCATGCTATGACCAAAAAAAGAAAAAAAAATACAAGTTAAAATCCCTTAAAGGTAGATCTCTGAGGATGCTTCCAGCCCTAAATCCTTTCAATATAATCTACCTGCTAAGTATACCTAAAGAATGCAAATGGCCCATTTATAAGTTGTGATACTAAGAGCACTTCTCTCGCAGGATCCTTATGAGGATAAAATGAGAAAGAGAGTATTTGTAAAGTATTTACCAAATCTTAAAATATGATCTAAATACTAGTTAGTACAAAAAATATATCCAAGGAATCACAATAAAAGACTGGCTTTTCTAGCAGTATAAGAAAAGGAACATAAATTTAGTATTATAATATTACATTCATAATCCCTGAGGTTATCAAAGGCTTACCATTGCCTTCAGAGGAGCTAAATAGCAGAGATTTGCAAAAAAGAGATTAGGTATTTTGCCTCCAAATTCAATATTCCATGACCCTAGATGTTAGGGAAATTATTCTACTCAATTTTTGGAGTTCTTGTCCTAATATTCAACTCATTTCATTGGTGACAATGTTTTCAAAGTAGCCCAGTTAACCCACTGCCTCTGCTAGGTAACAGTCACCTACCCATGCTTCAGTTTCACATTCGATTTGCCCTTAACCTCAGCCACATCATCAACTGCCGGCCACCATTTATTTTCCTTTCCTCTTTCTTTTCTACATCCTGAGAACAAAACATTTTTCCATGTCCGTGGTCACTAATTCTCTATAAATGTTGTCTTCACTTTTAAAATTCAAGTTCTTTGAAGGTTGAGATTATCTCTTTGTTTAAAACTTGCATTTCCAATGCTTAACAAATTGCCTGAAACATAGTATGAACTCTGAAATGGCTTTCCTTTTATTTGTTCATTCATCATCCCTTTTATTCCCCATTTCCAAAACTGGCTCTGGTATTTAAAGGGAGAAATTATTTCACTTTACTATGTCTTTATTATGAAAACTTTGTATTTCTTTACTATGTTTAACTGTTCTGGGGCAGAGAGGTAAGCTGTCAATCTTATAGCCAATAAATTTATTGGAATATTAGCATTTTACACATGTTCTTGCCTGCTTCAGAGGGTAGGAAGTAATACAGGAGAAGAAGTAAGGTGAAAAATATTATGGGTGAAAAAAGCAGCGTTTGGAAATGTAGCCTTCATTTCCATGTGACTGTCCACAACCTTTTTAGTTTGTTTCTGACTAGTAGAAAGAAAAGGAAGGAAATCAATTCAATCCAGCATTCATTTAGAGAGTTGATCAAAGTACAGAGGAAAGCTACAGAGCTTCATTTCTTGCTGTTATCCTTAACTCCTTCCTTTCCTTTTCCATTCACCAACTCCTATTTACTCTAATGGGAAAGTTTTTCTTATTTTTCTTTAAATTCAGTTCTATCACATGTAGTTAAAATGTATAATATTAATTATTAATAATTAAGTAATGTTAATAATTTACTCTTTTAAGAATGGGTTATGGTTTAATAGCAAAAAGCAAACTGTGTGATCCCAAGAACTGCAACCACAACTTAATGATGCTTCTTTCTGGGGAATATGTCCATTTGGATCATGAAATTAAAGCATCAATGTCCACAAACTATGCACATCATGTCCAATAGACAGTAACTACAAGCCCAAATATTAGGGCTACAATATTTAATTCTGCAAAATGGGCACAGAGAGTTTTGTGATGCCTTCTAATCAAGAAAATTGAAATATTACTTATTATCCTCTCCACTTTCACTATCCTCAACTTCCTCCCCCCCCCCACAAGAAGAATTCCAATCTGAAGTGTGTTATTGATTTCTCTGTGTTCAGTGTCTCAATCATTAAGGGACATATTTAGAGAAAATATCAGTCTCCTTAGAACTGGCTTATAAAACCCAGACAATTTGTCTTGATTATAAAGCTCAGAAAAATTAGCCTTACCAATGAGGAAACCCATTCATTAAAAAAAATAGCATTAACTACCAAATCATATATAACAATGAGAACACAGACTTTCCCCTCTGCTGTTAGCATATTCTCCCACTGAGCCACATTCTACTCACCCTATTTCTAGTTTCTAGTCACTCTATAATGCTCCTTTTCTGTATCGCCCACCCCGTGTGACAATCTCATGTTCTTGCATGATGATGGCATTGTGATCTAGCTTTGAACAGTTTGCCTTGATTTCAACCATTTTATTCTCTCTTTTATATAGTTTTTATACTTCCTTCAGATCAGGGGGGAGTAAAGGAAACATTTACCTTCCTCTTTGCCAACTATACCTCTCTCATCTCTTTAGTAGCCTCCTTCATTCTTCATTACCTGGCTGCTTTAGCTAGATTCTCATTAATCATTTAAGAGGAGACTAATCCACTAGCCAGAAAGCTCTAAGTCTGAGAGTCATGCGCATGTCACTTTATATGATCTCTCAGTCAATCACCTGCTTACATACCCAGCATCCTGTCTTTATCCAAGATGAGAAACATATGAGAGACTGACTGATTAATGGGTGGCTCATTGAATCAACTTTTCCTCTTTTTTTTCTCTGCTCAGCTCACTGTGAATTCTTCTACTTTCTCCCCATTATATTTACTCACTATTAGGTGCTTTTGTTTCCCAGGGTCTGCTCATAATCATTTCATAATAAACTGCAGCCATGATCACTTCATTCCTAGCTCAATGTATGCTCTGGATTGTTCCACTTCTTTACTAGGGAATTTTTTATCACTAGTCTTGGTATCCTCTTGGCACCTTTTTCCTTTAGTATATTTTACATTCCCTTTTAAAATATAAACTCCTTAAAAGTAGAAATTGCCTCCAATTATTATATTTATGTGCCAGTGCTTAACATGGTGCTTAGCATAAAATAAGTATCCAATAATTAATTGTTCTGTCTTTGTCCTCTCTCTCTCTCTCTCTCTCTCTCTCTCTTTCTGTGTGTGTGTGTGTGTCTATCTCTATCTATAGTTGTTGGATTTTCAATAGGGCACAATCTACAAAACATGGATAAAATTTGAAGATCATATCTGAATGATTTTATTTATGATAATGAAACACTGATGTGTCCACCTCCTTTTTTTGTGCAAGATTGCTAAGGAAACAGATATGAACTTACCAGATGGCAGAGGAGAAAGAACTTAAGTTTCAATGCCTTAATGGATCTGTAATCATTTTCATTAATATATTGCTTCTATTGTGCAGACAGCAATACATTTGTGCCATAGCTTTTCGTCCTTTAGGATTCTTATATAAAATAATCCTTTACATTTTTTTAATATTTAATGAACACCAGTACCTTCTTCTAAATTCTGACCTGATATCCATTGCTCTATTTATAAATGGTCAAGTTATATTTCCAATTATATATGTCCTTGGCATTGACCTTTCTGTTATTCTTTACACAAATCATTGTTGCACTGTGTAGTAGCTTCCTTATATCTCTATGAGTTTCTCAATTCTTTTGAGTCACCTGAAATTTTGATTCTTTTGAGATTGTAAAGCATCTATTTGTCTACAATATAGCAAATGCTTAGTGACATGCTTCTTGACTAGATTTGAATCATTATATTCCATAATTCACAGTTATATGGCATTAACAGTAGAATATTTCTATTAAAAGATAAGATTTTCTTATTTGGAAATAGTTTGGGATTGATAAAAGCATCAGGCAATGTCTGAAATGTAAGCCAATTCTTTCCCCTTTTTTCTATTCAATTCTGATCTCAGTTCATTGTATACCTTCATTATTTAAAGTGTATGAAATGATAGATAGCCAAAATGAATTACCTATCTAATTTCACGTCATAGCCTAAGCAATAGATATATTTGTCTGCTTTCCTTTAAAAAAAATGTGGATCATTAGATTTCTTTTGACACAGGAAGATCTCATGACATAATTCAAAAATTGTGAGTTCAAATCTCATCTCTGAGGATTACTATCTTTTATTATCTGAGGGAGTTGTTAACTTCCTTTAGCTCAGTTGAGTGAACTATAAAATAAAGGCATTAGAAAAAATAGCCTCTAAGGTCCTTTTTAGCTGTAGATCACTCATTTTATAAATGGCCATGGATCTCATTGAAGAGATTTTATGTTTTAGAATTTGCTGCAATCAGCATGACACTATTAAAATGTTTGCATTTATTTTTTAATATTTTATTTTCCCCAATTAAATCTAAAGTAATCTTCACATTTATTTTTAAAACTTTGAGTTCCATATTCTCTCCCTTATTCTCACCCCTACCCCATTAAGAAAGCACATGTGAAGTTATATAAAACATTTCCATAAAAATCACATCATAAAAGAAAGTATAGATCTCCACTCCCCTAAAACAAAAATAATAAAAAAAAACACTCTAGAAAAATAAAGTAAAAAGAAAAAAAGAGTATATTTCAACCTGTATTGAGATACAATCAGTTCTTTCTCTGGGTATGGATAGGATTTTTCATCATAATTCTTTCAGAGTAGTAATGGATCATTGTATTACTGAGAATAGCAAACTCATTGACAGACGATCATCCCAGATCATTGCTATCACTTTGTACAAAGTACCTTACACTCTTTATGGAGGACTTTCCAGGTTTTTCTGAGAGCATTCTGCTCATAATTTCCCATAGAACAAAAATTTTCCATCACAATCACATAGCACAATTTATTTAATCATTTTCCAACTGATGGCATTCCTTCAGTTTCAATTTCTTGCCCTGAGAAGAAAGCTATTATAAATATTATTGTTGATATAGGTCCTTTTCCAATTTTTAAAATCTCTTTTGAATTCATGCCTAGTAGTGCTATTGTTAGGTTAAAGGATAGCAGGACACTATTTGTGATCAAGAACACATAGACAATCACACCATCTATGGAAAATTAAATTTCTCTTGGACTCTGAATCCTCTATAATTGTAGATAGGACACAAACCAAAACCAAAATTCAAACCCAATAATAAGAGATCTAGTCATTTTGACTGCCAATATCATTGTATTTGTTAAATGAAATTATATTTAAAGTGCTAATATAAAATTAGCACTAGAAGAGGTCAGAGATTTTATATATAAATATGTATGTATATATGTGTATTTTATATCTGCTACCTCTGCTGTTTTTCATATTGTATAATGGGTTACAATGTTCACTACTTAACTCATAGGAAATAGTATTAGAAAGAAGACTGAATTATTACCTACAGAAAGAAGATTTGAATATATAATGTTTAATTATACATATAATATACATATATATATATATAATAGTTTTTCCTGAGAGTGCTTATAGAATATAGAGAAAGAGCAGCTACTAAGATCCAGTTGTAATCTATGAGCTGTTAACACTCATTTCATCCAAGACAAGAGATTGTTTTAATAGTCTGAATGAATTCTAGGCTGCACTGGCTGAGGGAGATGAAAGACAACAAGAGAGGGTGCTCAAAATTTGTAGCAGATAAGGACTATGATAAAATTATTTTTACATCTCCTCAAACATGAATAAAATGTTGGGTGTATACCAGAGCCTTAAATAATTAATTATTTAATGAATTAGAAGACACTCTGATAACTATCAAATGCTTTTATCTCAAAAGCCACTTAAGTTGCTAGTATAATTACTGTTATCTTCATTTTCACTTGGCAAAACATGTCATAAGATTATAGATTAAAGTGGGAAGGAACCTATAGCTTTTCATTTTATGTCATTTTAAGTCAAGAAAGTTAAATGACTTGCTCAGGGTCAGATAGCTAGCAAGTGTCTGAGTATGAATTCAAACTCAGTATTCCAGATTGTACAATTTTCCATTAAGCCATCTTGCTTTTCAGAGGCTTAGAAATATTAACATTGAATGAGGACCAATATCTCACTTAATTCCTCATATAATTCCTTTGAGGAGCAGTGTAGCAGACTAGATAAAAGGTCATCCCTGGAATCAGGAAAATTTTCAGAGAAGCAGTGAGCTTTTGTTGATGAAATGAATCATGAGTCATTGGGCTCTGCTGAAAATTTGAGATATATTAAACTAGAACTAGAACTCAGAGAACCAAAATATAATCCTAAATTTAATTCTGAATAAGTCCACTTAACTTTTCATGACTCAGTTTGCACATTTTTAAAATGAGGGATTTATACTAGAGAAATATTAAGAATTCCCAACTCTAATATACTGATAATAATATATAGTATAATATAATAATGTAGTATAAGTATAGAAGCTGCCTAAGAGGAACTAGTCTGGATGCATGAAGAATGCGGGTACTTTTAAAAAGCAGGAAAGAAAAGATTGTTCTCCAGATTTCTTGGCCTGTACTATTGAAGGGAATGGTGGTTGGTTTTCATTCAACTTCTTTGTAAAGCTCCTTTGGTAACTAGTCCAAACAGTAGCAACTAAGCTAGAAAAAAGTTGACCACCCCCTTGAATCCTCTATTAATAGGATTTAGATGCTCTCACAAATCACTACTTCTATCCAGAGTAGAAAACATCTACAGCCATTAAATGTACCTGCATCAATAAAATAATGTTTGCCAGATAAGATACAGTTGGTTGGTTGGCTAACATTATACTCCAAAAAATAAAGAGAGTCTATAAAGAGATCAAATTCATAAAATAATCTATTGTGCTACATATTATGGATTCAAAGTCAGGCAGTCAGTTAAAAAGCATTTCTTAAGCATAAGTGTACCAGGGATTGCATTAAGGACTGGGAACAGAAAGAAAGGCAAAAATACAGTCCCTGACTTTAAGGAGTTCGCATTCTTATGTAGAAAATAATAACCAAATATCTATATCAATGAAAAAAAACAACTGGATTCATACGTTGTAAAAAGCAAGTTATGTCAATGAGAAGGCACCAACTGTGGAGATGGAAGGGGCAGGGGCAGACAGGAATGGACTCTGGTAGTAGATGAAATTTGAGCCAATTTTAAGTTGCCCAGGGAATTTAGGAAGCAGACGAGATGAGAGAGAGCATTCTAGGCATGGAGGAAAATAAGGGAAAAGGGACAGGAAATGAAGTTCCATGGCACAAGAGGTAGCTGGGTAGCATGGTAGATAGAAGGCAACCATGTTATCAAGGAGACCTGGATTCAAATGTTGCCTATCATACTATTTGTGTGACCTTGGACAAGGTCACCTAACCTCTCAATGCCTCATTTTTCTCATTACACCCCCATCTCAGGGTCGTTTTAAATGTACAATGAGATAACATTTATAATGTACTCTGCAAAGCTTAAAGCATCACATAAAGGCAAGGTATTATAAGAAAAGAAAATGGATCAGTATTGCTAGATCATAGACTTTATAGAGGACAACAAAATATAAGATGACTAGAAAGGTAGGGAGGGGGTCACCTCCCTGACAACTTGGTTAAATTTAAGACTTGTGAAGGCCTTTAAAATACAGATGGAATTGCTTTTGGATATTTGATTTTGTTTAATATTTGATTCTAGGTTAAATGAGAACCATTTGAGATTATTGAGTAAAGTAGTGCCATGGTGAGACTTGTTCTTTAGGGAAATCACTTAGGTAGCTAAATAGTGGATGGATTAAAGTGTGGAAAGACTTGAGGCAGAGAGTATAACACAAAAGCTAATATAGCACTGCAAGTATACGGTGACAAGGGACTAGAAAGAAGGGAATATATTTGCATGTATGTGCCTGAGTGCATGTGTGTGTGTGTGTGTGAGAGAGAGAGAGAGAGAGAGAGAAAGAGAGAGAGAGAGAGAGAGAGAGAGACAGACACAGAGAGAGAGAGACAAGGAGAGAGAGAAAAGGTGAAGAGAGAAAGAGAGAAAAAAACAAGAGACAGAGATAGGAGACCAAGGAGACATACAAAGACAGGATTAAGATTCAACAAAGAATGAGGGGTGGTCCAACATATCAGAGAAGAATCAGGATTACCTAAGGAGTATATGGGATAAGAGGGAATTAGAGGTCATAAAAAGGCTATGAAAGAATGAGATTTGAAAAAAAAAGACTTAGATTTTTTAATTAAGAGATCATTGGCAACTAGAAGCAACACTGATCCTGCTCTTTAGGACCTTATATCTGAATCACAGTTCTTCCACGATTCACCTTGTAAGTCACAATCATTCCCCAAATAGCACTGATGAAGGAATAGCTGATTATCCAGAACTATGCTAGGCAAAGTGAGGAATAAAAAAATAGCCAGCAATATAGCCTCCAACATTTAGGATCTTAAAACTGAGTATGACACAAAAAATCCACATGGAGGAATAGCACTACACCATAGCATTAAATTGAAGATCATAAGGTTCATGCATATTAGTGGAATATTCATGGGAAAAATACTTATGAAATGAAGTTATTCAGGACATAGAGTCATAGCTCCAGAGATGAAAGAAGACCATTTAGTTCCAATTCTGCATCTTACAGATGAACAAACTGACAGAGGGAGCTGCTCAAAGTCAGACAGATAGAGTCATATCAAACTGGATGTGATTTTAGAGATCATCTATTCCAACCTATTATTTTACGTATTAGAAAACTATGCCTTGGGGAAGCTAAATTACTTGCCCAAGATCCCACAAAGTGTGTGTGCATGTGCATGTGTATGTGTATGTGTATGTGTGTGTGTATGACAGGGGTAGGATTTGAACCCAGATTCTCCGATTCCATAGTTCAACAATTGGATTGGCAGGAAGAGAAAACCATTTTATCCCCTGGCTACATGCTCCTTTTCTAAAAGATAAAGAGGCTTAGCTAATCTTAAAAGTACCTCCTGACTTTGGGATTTTATATTTCTGAAACAAATCAATTTCCCCCATTAGGACTTGTGTTGCCCATCTATAAAATCTAAGGATTGAACTAACTCATCTAACTTCCTTTCTGAAAAGAGAGAAGCAACAAGTGGATAGAGAAATGGGCCTGTGCTTAGGAAGACCTGAGTTCAAATATGCCTTTAGATAGTACTATGTGACATTGAGCAAGTCAGTTTCTTCATCTGTAAAGTGAGATGGAGAAGAACATGGCAAACCTCTTCAGTATTTTTGCCAAGAAAATTCTAAATGTAGTCATGAAGAGTTCAATAGAACTGAATTCTTCTTTGATTAGAACGTATGATTATATGTGTGTATTTAATCATGCCTTTACTTACTCATAGTCAGTTATGTTATCACCAAGAAATTTATTGATACAATGTGTGAAGGAACTAGCTATGTAATATAAATACAATAAGGTAAATTTCCCAGAATACAAAAGAGAAAGGATATTTTGGTAAGTTTAATTTTCTGATAAACAAAAATAATCAGGCAACCTTTTTTTTCTATTGTGGTTGTAATTATATGTGTATATATTATATATATATATATTATATAATACTTTAGAAAGTACATAGTGATTTGATACAGTGAACTTGACTACATCTTTTAGTATTGACATTTTATAAATGTCAAGTGATTTCTTTGAACATCACTGTCCAGGACTACAAATTTAAGATAATCCATATCTATATAGAACTTTCCTCACAATAACGCCATGAGAGAAATAGTGTAGCATTATTATGCACATTTTACAGACGAGCAAATAGACAAGGCAGTTTTCAAATCGGGATCAATTTACTATTATAGAGTGCATTTTTTAAAACCAGGTAATGAGAACTTGAATCACATGCATACCAGTTCCAGAACATTCCTTAGAATTTGAAGAATATCCTTTTTTCATGTGTCTTACCTTCCTAAAATCTTTCAACTTTCTAAAGTTGTTTCTTATGAACAAAGATTTCATTCTAGAGATTCCATTTCTTAAAATAAATTTTATTGGCAATTTTTGTTTTCACATTATTTGTATTCTTCCCATTATCCCTTCCAGAAAGCCAACCCTTATAACTAATATTTCTTTTTAAAGAGAAAAAAACACAGCAGAATCAAGTAATATGCTAAAAAGTTTTTGTGTGATACACTATGAACCTTTCAAGTGCTGAAAAATGGTGTTTTTTAAATGAATAATGAGTTGGAAGAGTAAATTAATTGGATGAAATTAGTAATACATTAGTAACAAGTTTTCTAAAAATAGCTGATTGTAGGGTGGGGTGCTATGGCTAACTATGTGCTACAATCTAGTTTCTAATATAATGCTTAATATTTCCTTCCTTTATTCTGCCATCTTGACGTTTTT